>NKZV01000901.1:0-21202 GCA_002370175.1 Metschnikowia colocasiae
TACTCTGGTCAATAGGACTTTTCTTCCCTTTTCTCCCACTTGTAGTAACACTGTTCCACAGCCAGTGGATTCCATGGACGTGTTGTTCGCAACTCGAAATGTCTTCTTCTTTTCAGTGAATGTTTGAAAGAAGTCTAATCGATTCACAACATGTACTGCACTACCTGAATCCCATACGAAGACCACCTTACGTGGTAGATACAGATCTTTCAGTTCATTAGATACATAATCAGGTCTTCTTCTCTTAGGGCTTGGGCAGTGCCTCCGGAAATGTCCTTTCTCATTGCAGTTGTAACACACCACGTTTGTCATGTCCTTCTGGTTACCTTTTCCTGTAGAGGTTTTGTTGAGGTTCCTGTTCTCCTCCCTCCTTACTGCCATGATGATACCTTTCTCTTTGCAATATTCCTCAAGATCTTGTTTCAATTTCCAGGTCACCATTTCATACATTATTTGTGTGCATTTATCATCAGGGATTTTAAATCCCTCATCCCTGATACTGTTTCCAACAACCTTGATGATTTGCTTGACATCATACCCTTTCAGTAAAAGTCGCATGAAGAACACAACTTCGGGCATCCTCCTGAAGTACCAGGTTCTGAACTCATGATCTCCTTCATTTAGGCAATGATCTGCAATGTACACATAGGTTTTCCACTTCGTGTGACTTGGTCTATGCTGCTCAAAGAACTCTCGAATTTCCTCGGTTCTTCTGGTCATCATATTTGCCCTGTAGATTCCGGGATCCATATGTCTCTCGGCAAGGTCCATAATCTCCATTTCCACTTTTGTGAGATAGTTTAGGATAAATGTTGTATTTTCAATTGACATATTGGATGATTCCTCTTTCAATCTCTCCAACACTCCGTTTGGGCCTTCATAATATACCCAAATGTATTCTGGGCCTCGAATATTTTCCAACGCTTTCACAAACTCAGTTTCGAAGATTGGAGTTTGCTCCAATTTATCAAGTCTGCATTTGAGGTCCAATTTCGATATCACCGCTCCAGGGCTCATAACCTGTTGCGCGTTACAGAAAACCTTCGCATAACGTGGAACTGTAATCTTATTGGCCTTCAATAAGTCTGATAAATGTGGATCTTCAGTATTCACTTCAGTCATCTTATTTCCTATCTGTATCTAACTAATACCTAGAACTCGTCGATGATCTTGTTCCCTTGTCGTTTCATAAGGAGACTCCGTCTCTCTTAAATACTTTTCCCTTGTGTACCAATGCGGTAATACCAGCATGACCAGCATGTACCCATGTCAACAAACCCTGCATAGACTGCTAATACAGTCATCCACTTACCCTAATAGGTTTCATCTGTTTTCATTTCCTTATGACCATGCAGGACTTCCGCGGGATGTACTTTTGCTCTGCATGTTCAACACATTCTGTTATCGTCTCCTTGTGACCATGCAGGAGTCCGCGAGATGTAATGTTGCTCTGCATGTTCAACACTGCATTCAACTTAAATCAGAGTTGCCCGCACTTCGCATATTCACACCTCACATTTCAACAACCTGCACCATGACTTTGCCCGAGTCCGTCACCGGCCTCTTGAAGGCCAAGCACTTTGTGCACTTGGCCACGTGCTTCGAGAACCAGCCACACGTGTCGCTCATGAACTACGCCTACTACCATGACTCCGCCCACCATTACGTAATCATCTCCACCCCGACCAACACCACCAAATACGACAACATGACCAAAAACCCCAAGGTGTCGTTGCTAGTGCACGATTGGATCACGTCGCGTGCAGAGGGCACGGAGCTGGGCGGCAAGAGAAACTCTCTATTCGAGCTCTTGACCAATATAAACAAGGCTGAGACCAATAGTGTTTCTGTGATGCTCGATGGCGAGGCGGCGGTGATCGCGGCCGACCACGACAAGTACGAGCTCTACAAGTCTTTGCTTTTGAACAGGGGCTTCGTCGATGACACTCAGAAGTCCCACTATTTGACCAATGAGGACATTGCTTTGGTGGCGATCACCGTGAAGTCCTGCAAGGTCACCGACGCCGAAAATAACGTAGAGCTGTATCAATAAATATCTGTTTGCTTTGAGTAGACGTCAGCGTTTGGCTGAGAGGTGGGGGCCAAAAAAATGCTGGTCCCAGGAATCGAACCTGGGTTTGTTCGGCCACAACGAACTGTACTAACCACTATACGAGACCAGCTTTTGATGCGGTAAAATGTTAGGAAAATTCATATGTACACCAAGATTATGTACCTAGTGTCTATGAATCCAACTAACGAGACTTAGCCTTAGCTAGGTCTTAAAAGATACAACTCGGTAACGAGATTATGTGTCAACAAGTGTACTCGAAGACACTTGGGTGCGGAGCATCCAATCTGCATGTATATGCAGGTTGGCGGCAATCGCACATGAAAGGTTTCAGAGTTTGAAGCAGCCGCTCGACAGAACAATATAGAAATGTGTTCCGTCCAGGAGAGCCCCTTCGGAAAATCCCTCAAGGGTTACCCGAAGCATAAGCTCAGAAGTATATATAGACCGACTGGAGAAGCGTCAACGACTACGACGACAAGCCATTTGATGCCATGATAGAGGAATTCCTAGCTTCGGAGAGGAGCACTGCTCCCAAAAGGAATCCGCACGATGAAGCCTTGCTCTACTGTAAGCAAAGCGGCTCCATTATGGATTACCATTTAGAGTTTTCGAAGCGACTTGAACTCGCCTCCAAAGCGATATTGCCACCATATTGGGTAACGGCCATCTACATCGCCGGGTTGAAAAAACACATCCGTGATTCAATCTTGCATGTCGAGTTCGAGAACCATCAACACGTTTATACGTATTGTTTAGCCCAAGCAAAAACCTGGGAAATCCTTGAGAATGCTCGCGCTAACGGTCCACGGAATCAGCAAAAAAAGAAAGGGTCGACCCAATCACCCGACGCTGTTCCCAACAACAAAAATAACAATTCTTCTACCCCCTCAATTCAACAACCCCAGAAGAAGTCGTCAAAAAACTGAGGCGATCAGCGAAATGGACCCCCGCTGATCCCCAGAAAGGTCTAAAGAAAAGTCTAACATAAAAATCTGGCCGGTGAGGAAGTAACTAGATCGTGGCGTCTTGATATGGTATGTATTGAACCCAGAATAGTCAGCAAAACCCACAGGAGCAATACCTGGCATATACAGGGTGTGTATTCCTGCGTGTACATGCAACATGCGGATGTAATATGCGGATCGCACATGGTAAGGTGAGAACTCACATCAGCCCAACCATACACCAACCACGGTGTGTCCTCAGTGGGGAGAGTTCAAGGTAAGAATTTGGCCGATGGCTCGTTCGTAAATGGACTGCTTTATCATGTTGTTCTTGTGACTCTTCTATAGTATGAGGAATACACGCATTGCGTGGGTCGCATTGGGTGCGCATAGACCTGATAGCCATGCCCATTCGTTGGACCCATGCAATGAATTGCGTATTGAAAAAGCGATGTTTGCTATGTCGGAGGTACTTATCTCGCGGATCGGGCAGTGAGGGCTAGTATCCCTATGGGTAGTTGCTACGCATGGTAGCTCTAGGGTGATGACATGATGGAGGAAAGGTTATCCGTCCCATGTCCCAGATCAGACCGTACTGTATTTCATAGTGTGCGTCGAGAAGTTCCATCACGTATGTCGACATTCTATTTTGTTTACGATTTTAAATCAGATATTTGGCCTGGAAACGCTGGGTTCGTGTCACTCTAAGTGTACATACGAGACCAAGTCAATGATTCAAACCGGCAAAGTAGGGAAGACCTTCCTGTCTATATCTGGAATTGTCCTCCTGCATAGCAGTAGAGAACCGAAGATTGCATCCCTGAAGATTGCATCCCGAAAGATTGTGCATATGGAACAGGATTCTAGGTAGTACTAATACTATAATTTGCCTTAACGCATAATGCAGATGTCAAAAATTAAGAAGTTAGAGTAACTATTAAAGAGTTGAAGTAACTTAGCTTCAAAGCAAATGAATCAGGGCTTATAATTAGTATAGTACCAAAATGCTCTTGAGATAATGGTGCGTACAAACATTGGGTAATGAACCTATAAACGAGACATGTTCTTGCCTTGGCATCGTCATGGATAAGTTTCTGACTCTGATTCCACATGAGGAACTGCGTACCAGTCAGAGACGCCTCAATCGACATGGGCGACACTGAGATACATGAACACACCGCCGTGCATCTTTTCAACAGAAGGGCCCAGCAACGCTTGACACGTACACCCTCTATATACAGATTAAGCTTCTTTGAAAAGCAGATGGAACCTTGTGCAGACCCTTGAAAACATATCGCTGCTTTTTATGAAATTCACAGTTCATTTGGGCTTGTAAAATTAACTGCCTACGGCTTTAGTTTTACCCAAGAACTCACCAAGAACTCACTTTCAACAACTCTCCAAGAACTCACTTTCAAGATCTCACTTCCCAATCCCAGTCCAGATAGCCGCAATCAGATGCTTTATAATAGGTATTCTTCCCGACGCATTCCTCGCCTCGCTCACTGCTGCTCCTGTGCACAGAATTTCATCAAGAGCCATGGCACTCTAGAAGAGCCGGGAGCATACATGTGTGGAGGTATGCCGGGTGCACGGGTGCGGCAGTCCGTTTAACCTGTAATACAACATCGCTTAGTAGCGAGCACGCTTTTCAACTGTTTCCAGCTATTCGGCAGCTGGGGTTGTAGCTGTTGTAATCCATGGAACGGACATCTTCACGGATGTTGACATGTTCACGGTTGTTGTAGATCTGTTTTCAGAGAGCACACTATATCTACTACAGCCTTAGGGGAACTTGAGCCATTGTTCTCCATGGGTTCCCAAACTGATCATGCCTGAGGTTCACAGGGTTTTGAAAAGACGGTTGGTACCCACTTTCAGAACTGCACGCATCCGAGAGCCAAGAAAAGCTCCTCAGACCGCTAAGGATCTGGATGGGGCAGGAGCCGCTGCTAACGAGGCACGTGTGACGACGGGCGGCGCACTTTGTCCGTGCAACCTTGGGCCTTGGGTTGCAAGGGATCATGTAGCGCACTCCCATTGTTTCCGGAGATCACCCAACATAGAGCGATGAATGTCTAAGTACAGTACTGCGTTCACAATGTGTGGCCTCAAAATACGTAGTCAGCTTGATATGGGAACTGGATACCCATACTAGCACACTATAGAGAGTACATTTTGGGCACTATACCATTGCTACTGGGCCATTCCTTTTACTAGTGACGCAGCTTTACAGAGCTTACTCGATAGGTCGTCTTTTTGGTGACAAGACTCTACGTGACAGGGCGGACCTCCGTGTTGAATGATCTAGTGTAGACTGAGATCCTGTGGCGGGACCCTTGACATAAAACATGAGGGTTGATTATCTAAACAGTATTTCACAGCTAGCTTGAACATCTTGATATCAGACGACACATTAACACAAGGGTTTTAGAAAATGGCATCCAAAGTACAGCAGATACAAAGCGCTCCGAGACACGCCATCAAGAAACTGTTGTTGTTATTGGAAGGTCTCTGCTGCTGCACATAATACTGCTGTTGCGGCTGCTGCTGGTAGTACCCACCCTGTTGCGGAGGGTACCCCTGGGGGCCTCCCTGGTAACCGCCCTGGTAGCCGCCCTGGTAGCCGCCCGGTTGGTATTGCGGCTGCTGGTTGTACGAGGGTTGATGGTTGTAGGAAGGTTGGCCTCTGGATTGGTCGGAGGGAGGCGGGCCTTCGGGGGCCGAGGCGTTCTTGCTGTCCCAATTGGGGGGTGCACCGGTAGGAGGATTGTAGGACATTAGAGGAGTGTGGCACGGTGTTGCAACGTGGCGTGGAGTCTCGGGAGGTGGCGGAGAGGTTGTGTTTGGTGGGGGTGAGGTAAACGGTGATTAAGTCATGCGGGGCCTGCAGGATTGCGGCTACTCCTGCACACATGCCCACACCCCGGCCCGGCTTTTTCGGGGTCCAAGGAGCCCGAAAGTCTGGCATCCTAGGCGTTCGTCCGGTGAATGCCTGACTTGCAGTTGCCTAGGGCTTGAGCGTTTGAATGTGACCAGCATGGGTCCTCCAAGCCTCAAACCGACGCCTGGAGAGGTGTGGTCCTGCACACAGCGCCCTTTATTCCGCCAGATACCAGGACAAACCATGCAATTTTCGGGTGCATGAACCACGTAATAGACTGGTTTTGGTGTTTGGGGACAGCGGTTAAAGGAGCGTGGTAGCTGTTTTTGGAATTTTTGGTGCTGGTGGAAAGTAGTTTTGGCATAGACATGTAGAGATGCAGCAAGGTAGGAACCACCCTGAGACTTGAAATCCACCGCAATAAATTGAAAAGTCCCATTACGGAATAAGACACTCGAATACTAACTAGATTGAAATGAGATTGAATACCAGCTCGACTGAACCAATTTGAAGACATGCGGTAGTAGGGTGTTCACGTGATCCCACTATGGCGGTCTAGTCCACGGGCTAGGACATGCGTTGAAACCCGTTCTGGCCATCGCTACTCACTCTACTGCCACTACTCTACTGCCACTACTCTACTGCCACACTACTCACTATTGATTTCGCCAAAACCTTCGCCTAGACCACCAAAAACAGTCCGCTAAAGCGGGTACTGCATACAGCACGGCAACGATACTTCACCTGGTGTACACCCCAAGGGGTATATCGGACTACATAGAGAGCAAAGTAGCTCTGATTGAATAAGCCTGAACTCGTTTCTGCTGGTGTTGAATTACTATGAGTAGGCGTGCTGGTATACCTACAAAAGACCCTACATCCATGCCACTTGCGGTAAATTTACCAATGCTTTTGGGTGTCAGTCTGTATTTTTGTTTTTCGAGCAATTACTTGTTACAGGCAAATGGGGCCACTGATTCGCCCTAGACATGCCTCCGGCATTCGGCTGAATGTGTGTGCGCTTAGGCTTCCCATATGCCTCTAGACGGTCTTCAGATCATTGCGTTTATTTTCTCTTGTGCTCAACTAGCATTAACTTTAGGGCTTCTCGTAGCCTGTGCTAATATCTGCTGGAAGAGCATTATGTCGTGCGTGAACCACACTGGAGGTGCCGTGGCTGCTGATGCAATGCATAGTCTGCCATTAAGGAAACCTAGGATGATTTCCTTGAGGACCTTTGACCGTAACTTAAGTACGTCCACATTAATAAGTGAGTTCTATTCATATGTGCGTCGTGCGATGCTCATCGCTCGTCTCGATTCACCATTAATTGCTGCAAAACATCCTTGTGCACGCTTATTAATATACCTTTCTGTCGCCGATAATTTAATTTCCTGATGGTTTTACTGATAGAATTCAGCAAATATTAAAGTGATATTGGACAATCAGAACCATGGTGGTAGCTTCGTTGAAGTACTGCCAATCATGAACATAAGCAAAGGTCTCGTATAACCACAGTATCACGAAGGTCAGCCTTCGTATGAGCAGTTGATACGTACCTCCATTCGGAACAACGCTTAGTGACCGCAGTCACGTGACACGGCCTTCTAACTCATGAACAGACCCACCAGAGGTCGTATTCGATAATGTATACTACTTTTTTTCTGGCTGATTCCACGGTTACTTCTATATTCAATTATTCAGCAAAAAGGCCAAGGAAACAAGCGTGTGCCTTTCAGACACCTCGAGCTTGGTCAACAGGTCCTCAAACGATCCCATGGTACTTTGCCCTGGGATTCAAACAATCTTTACATAAGACGTACTAAGAGCCCAGGAATCACATCTTCAGGCTACATCTTCAGGCTACATCTTCATGGTCAGTCTAAGTCTTGATACGAAGTTACTACTGAGTCAGCCATGAACCTGAGAAACAGAAACGTGTCTTGTTGATTTTGAGTAAACCGCCGAAAAATCCTCGATTATTCATGAACGGCTCATTTAAACGGCTCATGTTTAATCACTTATGGTGGTGCATATGCACGCCTGCATGAACGTGATTGAAACAAGTCATGCCCTTGAAGAGTGGGTACATTGGTCGAACATCTTGAACTTATCTAGCCTCAGAAGAAGCAGTGCTTGAGTGTTGGATTGAGAACCAACCGTACTTTCAAAAGTTTGGCTGACTTGTACATCATGGTCCAAATTCCGGCCCTCACCACGTCTACTTGGAGTTGGTCCTAGAAGCAGATTGTTAGGAGAGCAACTTGCCGCTGTCATTCATTTTTGAGGCAGACAATGCATCAACGAAGATACCTCGACTCTAAAAGCAGAAACAAGACACCATCTTTCAATCCATTATGGGCATCGCACTACCCAGTGATGGATTGGTGTCCCATCAGACCGGGCACTCTGGCTTGTGGTTTGGAAAGCATTGGTTGGGGTGGGTCAGTCCCCCATAAGAATCAGTAGCTTCAGATCATTGGAAACCCCATGCCACTATCTCTGGCCCTCAAGTGGGCATGTTCTGATCAAGTACCAAGTTGAAGAGAACGAAGCCAAGAATCTGACCCCCTACGACTTTGGACCAACACTATACATTCTATGCTAGTTGCCGCAGAAAGAGAAAGATGATACTTGGGTGTTTAATTGTGAGTTAAGGCATCTCCTGAGAAACGGAAAAGCGGTATTTTGTCTGCACCAAGGAAGGTGTTCTCTTCCTTCCTATTCCTCGTGGTTGTAGGTTTGGCTGCACTTAGATACTCGCCTAGGCTTATCAGCTCGGGAAGGCCTAATCTGAGAAGACTGCCTTTTTAATGCCCAGAGAAACAACGAATACTCAATTCAGGGTACAAATGTTCAAGGAGTCTGAGATTTTCTCTAACATCTAATAACAACTGATACAACTAATCTTTAATCTATCATCTAACAACTAATCTTTAATCTATCATCTAACAACTAATCTTTAATCTATCATCAAATCATTTCTAAAGGTTGGTTCACCATGGGTACCGCACACTCATGCAGCGTAGTGGAGCCTATAATGCTCGATCAGAAACCAAATTAGCAGGTAAGTGAATGGAGCCTTTGAGCCAATTCCTCTCCGGGATAAGAGGCACCCAATGAAGAGCGGGCAAACGGGCACTCCCCAGGTGCCGATTTTCCATAGACACTGTATTCCTCTCCAATGATCAATAAACATCTTAAAGTACTAGACGTTAAAGAACCCAAAGCACATTATTTAAAGATCTATCTTATAATTTTTCTAGTGAAGCTTGGCCAAGTCAGTCAGGAGCTTAGCATCCACTCGTGCCTGGTAAACCTCAACTTGTCGGCCCAGAGTAGCACTGGTCCAAGTGATGAAGCAACGACCAGTTGGACAGGCAAATATGATATAAGCACTATTACCACTACCAACTAGTCTAGTAGTCTAGTAGTCTACTACTCTACTACTCTACTACTCTACTAGCTACACCTGTTAGATCCGGGAGATGCTAGTGGCAGAAACTGAAGTAGACGAGACTAGGAAGGCCTCCCACTCTTCTCTACTCTCTACCAGAACTTATTTACGTAGACAACATACTGGGCGATTGGAGCGTGCACTGCAGGTCAGGAAGTGTTCAAGATCGCCTTGTCATGGACCATGCTGGCGATCATTGTCCAGTCAAAGTACCTTAAGATTCTTTTAGCCTATAGACTCGTCTAGTCTAGTCTAGTCTAGTTTAGTCTAGTTTAGTCTAGTTTAGTCTAGTTTAGTCTAGTTTAGTCTAGTTTAGTCTAGTTTAGTCTAGTTTAGTCTAGTTTAGTCTAGTTTAGTCTAGTTTAGTCTAGTTTAGTCTAGTTTAGTCTAGTTTAGTCTAGTTTAGTCTAGTTTAGTCTAGTTTAGTCTAGTTTAGTCTAGTTTAGTCTAGTTTAGTCTAGTTTAGTCTAGTTTAGTCTAGTTTAGTCTAGTTTAGTCTAGTTTAGTCTAGTTTAGTCTAGTTTAGTCTAGTTTAGTCTAGTTTAGTCTAGTTTAGTCTAGTTTAGTCTAGTTTAGTCTAGTTTAGTCTAGTTTAGTCTAGTTTAGTCTAGTTTAGTCTAGTTTAGTCTAGTTTAGTCTAGTTTAGTCTAGTTTAGTCTAGTTTAGTCTAGTTTAGTCTAGTTTAGTCTAGTTTAGTCTAGTTTAGTCTAGTTTAGTCTAGTTTAGTCTAGTTTAGTCTAGTTTAGTCTAGTTTAGTCTAGTCTAGTCTAGTTTAGTCTAGTTTAGTCTAGTTTACTCCACTCTATATAGTAGAAATGTGTACTTTTAATTTGGTTCATTCGTGTAATCTCCAGAGGATTGGCTACTCAGTTCGTGGGCCACAACACGGCTGTGATGTATCCTTACCTATAAATAAGAGCTATTGATGCTGACTGTAGTCACTCATTGGCTGACGGAGATGATTCTGGCTTCATGCAGGTGGTACTAATGAAGGTCTATTTATACTAGAACTCTACTGTACTCATTCTGATGGTAGTACTCTGATGGTACTCTGATGGTACTTATATATTCTACTCTATTACTCTACAATAACGCTCTACAGTCATACTCGCTACAGCACTGTGTGTTGGGTACATCATATCACTTGCCGTGTCCTAGAAATGGGGTCTAACATATTAATCCAGTACACTTCACCACAAATACTATAGCCAAGAAACTATTCATTTCTTCTAGCAGTCATCGGCCGCGTAGATCTTAGTCAACCGAAGCGAACCAGAGGTCTGGCCAACGTAGTGGCTGGATCAGGACCGCTCTAACAGTGTTAAAGAATATAGGTGCCCGATTGCTCCATGGGCACCATACGAATGGAAATACTGGGTTTGGCCTCTCAAGAAAATACTATAAGTATCTGGTACTACACCGTACTACTTACTACTGTGCCATAGTACTGTTTATTACAACCATAGTACTAGTTATTACAACCATAGTACTGCTTATTACAACCATAGTACTGCTTATTACAACCATAGTACTACTTATTACAACCATAGTACTACTTATTACTGTGGTACTACTTATTACTGTGCCATAGTCCTATTACACTACACCCAACTCCTGTGTTACAGTACTTCCCCGACGGTCGGTACAGCCACAAGGTCCTTGGAATAGTCCTTATTTCTAATACTCCAACGTGTGCGGTACTCGAAGACTTACATGGCCTTTGATGTAGGTGAGTCGCACCAGGCTTACTCAATGCCTACAGCTCATGTCCATCAATCAGTTCTGCCATTCTTTTCCTAGCATCAGGTGTTGTGTATATTAATAACTGATGCTATTCAACACTACACACTACTACTACACTACACTACTATACTACTACACTACTACACTATACTACACTATACTCTACACTACTACACTATACTACACTATACTACACTATACTATTATACTACTATACTACTACACTATACTACTATACTACTACACTATACTACTATACTACTACAATATACTACTATACTACTACAATATACTACTGTTAGATTCTTTGATAACGTCTAGTACTTTGTAGTTCCATGTATTTGTTCGTTGATGCCTCCTTACAAGAGGAATCCCGGGGTCTATATATAGGCGAATCGCTCGGCATTCGGCTGTTCAAATGCCGAGGTAGAGCCCATTATTACTCCCATGTCTCCCTTCCAGAAGATTCCATAAGGGAATCTTCTTTGTTAAAAGACTTTCGAACAGCGTGGCTTCATCTGATCCTGATGGGTAGTGTGTTACCCATCGGGGGTCTAAACTACTATACTACTATACTACACTACTACACTATACTACACTACTACACTACTACACTATACTACTACATTACTACACTACTACATTACTACACTACTACATTACTACACTACTACACTACTACACTACTACACTACTACACTATACTACACTATACTCTACACTCGAGAAACCAGGGTCCAGGCTCACTAACTTCACTGGTCTGTAGGGATGCGGTATACACCTAAACATTTCGATTGAGTTCGGACTTGCCCGGTGGAAGGATGTGAATGTGAACGGTGGCTGCAGTGCCGTGGCTCTGAACCTTATCAAGCACGGACTGGCACTTCAACGTTGGCTTAATGGCTGCAAACAGACTGATGTCTACACTCGCAGACCAGCATTTACATTTCCTATTTGGTGCGAACAAGTATTTCCAGAGATAAAATTTTCCACTGCCGTATGCAGGCGCCCCGAAGTTTTGCAATCTGTCGCCGGAAATCGGCCCAGGGGGTTGTCTGCGGCTTGGAACCGTAGCATCTACCGGTAGCAGATGGGGAACTGCATCTGTAGACTTTCAGCCATGGGCGAGTGTTCTGGCGCCATCCACTGCTGTCTCCGTAACGCACCACTACACCCAGACATGGCCCACACCGTCACACCCCAAAGCCATATTCAGCGCAGCCAACACACATCCAAGGCATCTCCTTCACTGCCAAACACGCCCCGGGGCTTTTCCCGCCGAAAAACGGCGCCCCGCTGGGGCAGCCTCGGGTCACGTGCATGCGGCCAGGGCTTGCGGTGGGCGAGCCCTAGCCCGATACGGCAGGCAGACTGAAACATCCGCGCCAAAGTCGCACGAATGCACACATCTCAGCACGCGCGCCTGCACACAGTGCCCCGGGTCGAAAACTTTTCGACCGCGCATCCTCCTCTCACCAAAAAATTCCAAAAGTCTCATCCTCTCCCACCCCATTTTTTCTTCATCCATCATGTCTGACGTCGAGGAACAACAAATCGAGGAGCCAGTCGTCCAACAAGAGTTGCAGTTGGTGGAATTGGCCACCCCAATCCCTGCTGAGATCCAAGCCGCTCAACAAGAGATCAAGTTGTTCAACAAGTGGTCTTTTGAAGACATCACCGTCAAGGACATCTCCTTGGTTGACTACATCCAAGTCAAGCAACCTGTCTTTGTCTCCCACACTGCCGGCAGATACGCCACCAAGAGATTCAGAAAGGCTCAATGTCCTATCATCGAGAGATTGACCAACTCCTTGATGATGAACGGTAGAAACAACGGTAAGAAGTTGAAGGCCGTCAGAATCGTCAAGCACGCCCTTGAGATCATCCACGTGCTCACTGAGCAAAACCCATTGCAGGTTGTTGTGGACGCCATTGTCAACTCTGGTGCCAGAGAAGACTCCACTAGAATCGGTTCTTCCGGTACCGTCAGAAGACAAGCTGTGGATGTTTCCCCATTGAGAAGAGTCAACACCGCCATTGCTTTGTTGACCATCGGTGCTCGTGAGGCTTCTTTCAGAAACATCAAGACCATTGCTGAGTGTTTGGCTGAGGAGTTGATCAACGCCGCCAAGGGTTCTTCTACCTCTTATGCTATCAAGAAGAAGGACGAGTTGGAGAGAGTTGCCAAGTCCAACCGTTAATGTGGTGTGTATCGTAATAAAAATAGTCATAACCTTTTAGATAGGCATTAACTCGGTCAACTGTCTTTGTGGATGGTTGTACATTTCCGACCTGCTGTGATGAGCACCCAAAGATTATATTGCCTGTTGCTTTTGGACTATACCTGTTACAGCCTTGCTTGTGTTGCTTTCGGACTTATACTCTGATGGGGTAGAACATCCTCACCACAAAGCTCATGATGTTCTGCTGTAGGAGAAGGTCGTACCGCTCTAATCTTCTTTCCAAAGTCTCCATCTCCACGGTCCGTTGCCCTTGCTCTTCACCTCCATTCATGTCGTCACGTTTGACTGCCTCTGTATTTCCGCCAGCCTCTTTACTTCTGGTTGCTTCGTTTCCGACAGCCTCTTTACTTCTGGTTGCTTCGTTTCCGACAGCCTCTTTACTTCTGGTTGCTTCGTTTCCGACTGCTTTTCTAGCCCCAGCAGAGTCTTCGCTTTCGGTAAGCAACTCTTCGGCCGCTGCCCTTCTGGCCTTGAATGTCTGTCTCACCAACCACTCACGATTGACAAGTAAAAGAAGAACAGCTGCAAAAAAACAACACCCAGTGAAAATCTGCGCATTCCTATAAGACTTTGGGCCTGTACCTTTTCTCAACTTTAAAGCAATCACTTCAGCGGGAAGCGTGAAAATCCCCACTATGATGTTGATGCCTCCCCAAACCGCTGAAATCATGTCTGACTTTTGAACGTGTGCCAAGATGTCGAGGGCTAAAGATTGGGATAATGTGGACCCAATGCCTGCAGGCCCGCCCATCAAAAGCGCAATGGCAATCATTGTCCCGTAGTTATCAACGTTGAGCCAGAATGCAGTTGTCATTATCCCCATATAGAGGCAGAATATAGTGGCGGTGTTGCTTCTGCCGATGATGTCTCCCAAGATTCCAATCGCGGGTCTTCCCACAACCTGCATCACGTTAAGAAATGCCAACACGTTCGATGCCTCGGTATGTGTGAGGCCAACAGATGTTCCGTATGCGGCAAGTGAGTAGAGAATGATCACATATCCCAAGAGGACGAGCCCGAACCAAATCCCGAGGACGAGCAAGGGGTAAAGCGCAAACACCTTGAAGTCGAGAATGATCGGCAAGCTCGACTTGACGTACTGCCACTTCATGGTAAGCCTCAAGTTGGGCTTTTTCCCGTTTCGGGCCCGGTTGAAAAAGCACCCAAATGCGGAAATCGCCAAGTTGGCAATCCCCACCGTCCGAAGCGGCCATCGCTGGTTTCCTGTTACCTGCATGATTCTGTTGAGCACCAAACTGTACACTAAGCCTCCGAGGCCGGCTCCTGAGACGGCGATTCCCATGGCAAGAGCTTTGTATTTGGCGAACCACGTGGGAAGCACCAAAGTGCCCGGGATGAAAATCAACGAAAATGAGATTCCTACAAGCACACCTTGGCACATGAAAATCTGCCATAATTTGGTGCACTCTGCAGCAAGGAAATAGCCAATTGTCTGGAGGCAGATGCCGACAATAAAAACCGGAGATTGGCCGAAAAGACGCACTGCCAATGCACTAAATGGAGCAAGTCCCTGGGCCAAGAAAATCACCATACCTCCCATTAACGCAAAGTCGTAAGGCGAAGCACCAGGAAAAGCATCAGAGTTCAAGTAGAAATTAAGAAACACTCCGAAGGCGGCATTGGCACCCCATGTCAGAAACACCATGAGCATGACCAAGAATGCCTGCCAAAACGCAAATTTCCCGTCGATGGGGTAGTCATCATCGTCAGCGTTGCTTTGAGTTTTTTCCAAGTCAGAGGACACGCCGCTTGTCTGTTTGTCAACATTGCCTTGTGTGACACTGAACTGCTTGGCTAACAATTCTTCTGCTACGGGCTTGTTTCTCTCCGAATGGTAATCGAGGATATCCATTTCTCGGTCGTCTCGAAGGGCCAGAATGATTCTGCTGATCTCAGACACATTCGTAGTGTTTCGCCTTAGCCGCCGGGACTTACTGGAATGCCCCGAATGAGTTCTCTGGATTGATTCATGGTCCGAATCCAAAATGGGGCGGGGGTTAAAGTCCTCCGAGTCTTGCAGATCCATAGAATTCTTGGAGTGGGTCAGCATTAGATAATATGAACCAGTTATGACGTAATATGGATGTAAATCAATGAGTTGGTAAAAAAACGTTATAATCGCCAAGGGACTAGGCTAGAATAATAATGATACCTGCACTTCGGGGTTAGAAGTTTGTAGGATACAGTAATGACTAATAGATGTGTGAACAATGTGCGGCTGTGATTTGGGTAAGCTCCATACAGAACCAGCATCTCCCCATCGCATGCGACACACTCTTCCTGTACGTCCAATAAGCCCTTATTAAAAGAGGTAATAAATAGCGTGACGTTCTCGAAAGGGGTAATATTTCTTCTCGTAATTGAAGTAGTTATAAATAAAGGGCAATGGGTGGCGGTAGTCGATCTATGCCACATAACCATTCCTTTTCGGGCATGGGTCTCCGCACCAAAAGCCCTTTAGCCGCGGAAGGATAGAATAGCTTCCTTACACATAAAGCTTGTTGGCCTTGTGCTCGAAAAGCGGCGTCTTGTATTCAGTAGCGAGGTCAAGTAAGCTTTTTATATTCGCCACTGCCCGTCTTTGTGTCATACTCTGAAACATGTTTCAGGCTGAGCCCCTGAATGTCCCTTCATACGAGCGCAAAGCGCAATGTAGGTGCATCTATGTGCATTTATGTGTTTTTACGGGCTCGTATAGATATGATCTGGTCACTGGCCCTTCAGATATGACTTCTCTGTGATTGCATGCTGCTACATTATGTATGGCGTAAAATTTCTTATCACGGAGACGCGAGATTCGGCAAATCCCTTGGAACCCCGACTGTATACAGAACGCTCCCTACTGCGAGGCGACTAACTTGAAACAGGAACACTTGCAGCCATCAACTTTCAGGAATATAAAAGGAGATAATGTCTCGCTCTGGTTGCCTCTTTTTCAAAACAAACTTCAACCTCATTTAAAAAAGTGGCATCTAGGCTCGCTCCTTCCTGAGCTGTTTCACCTTAATATCGAACTGCAGTATTTTGAATGCAACTGAAGACAGTTACATTACGGGAAGTTCGAACAACAGTGGCAGACAGTGAAGTGGTCTGGAAATGTATTGGGGGCTAATTTCTGAACGGCTTAAACAGGGTCGGTGCTATGACGCCAGTCGTGCGTGTCTCATTAATAGGGTGCGGATCAACTCCACTACAGGTCCCACCATACAGCACCACACCACATGTCTGGCGCCTCCGATTTCCTTAACAAAGGAATAGATCTTGTTCAAAAGGCTATTGAAGCAGACACCTCCACACGCTATGAAGAAGCTTACAAGCTTTACTACAATGGCTTGGACTACCTAATGTTGGCGCTCAAATACGAGAAGAACCAGAAGTCCAAGGAATTGATCAAGTCCAAGTTCACTGAGTACTTGACACGGGCGGAGCAGTTGAAGGATCATTTGGAGAAGCAGCTGGCAAAAAACAATAGTGCTGAATCGTCCGCCTCGGGATCGACGAAAGCGAAAAAGTCCGGTGATGGCGACGACGATGATGCAGACACTAAGAAGCTTCGTGGAGCTTTGGCTGGAGCCATTTTATCAGAGAAACCGAATGTGAAATGGAGCGATATTGCCGGTTTGGAGACCGCCAAGGATGCATTGAAGGAGGCCGTGATTCTTCCGGTGAAGTTCCCACAATTGTTCACCGGGAACAGAAAGCCAACCTCGGGTATCCTTTTGTATGGACCTCCGGGTACAGGAAAGTCGTACTTGGCGAAGGCAGTAGCCACCGAGGCCAACTCAACATTTTTCTCCGTCTCTTCTTCGGATCTTGTCTCGAAGTGGATGGGAGAATCGGAGAGATTGGTCAAGCAACTCTTCACCATGGCCAGAGAGAACAAGCCGGCGATTATCTTCATCGACGAAGTTGACGCTTTGTGTGGACCAAGAGGAGAAGGAGAGTCGGAGGCTTCGAGGAGAATCAAAACAGAGCTTTTGGTGCAAATGAATGGAGTGGGAAACGATGCCAGCGGAGTTTTGGTGCTTGGCGCAACCAACATCCCATGGCAATTGGATGCCGCCGTTCGCCGGCGGTTCGAAAAAAGAATATACATTGCTTTGCCCGATTTAGAGGCCAGAAAACACATGTTTGACTTGAATATTGGCACTTGTCCCTGTGAATGCACCCAACAGGACTTGAGAGTATTGGCTGAAATGACAGATGGCTATTCGGGGCACGATATTGCCGTTGTTGTCCGAGATGCGTTGATGCAGCCAATCAGAAAAATCCAACAAGCCACTCACTTCAAGCGTGTTGGCAACAACCAGGAGAAATTGACGCCATGTTCGCCGGGAGATGCAGGTGCAATAGAAATGAGCTGGCTCGATATAGGCACCGACGAGTTGCAGGAACCGGAGTTGACGATCAAAGACTTCATCAAGGGAGTAAAGAATAACAGGCCCACGGTGAATGAGGCGGACATCAAGAACCATATTCAATTCACGAACGATTTTGGGCAAGAAGGCAATTGATCATTGCATCTGTGTGAACCATACGAAATAAATGGTCCAGAAGAATGAGCTCAGATGACCCCGCAGCAGCGAGCGCAAGAGAGGGCTCAAAGAAGGATGGTGGCTTTAGAATACGGAATTGTGAACCATCGCCTGGTTGGAATACCACGATGAGATCTATTTTACATGCCAGACGTGGATGTCTGAGCGAGGATCGAAAAAGTTAAAGAGTGTCGTCAGTGTCAGTCTAATATACATACATTATCAGTGAGGAGCAGAACTCAGGCCCGGCCAGGGGACCGTTCCCGCAACCTCCAGGCGAAGAGGTCCTCCTCGTCGTCATGTCTCTTTCTAGAGCGGCTCCGGGCCTTGAGCTTGGCCGCAAACAAATCGCCTCCGTCGGCAGCCTCATCGTCTCTTCTGGAAAACTGCCCCCTTTCGCCGCCTCTTCTGGCACGTGGTTTGCTCCGATCAGGCTCTCCGTGGAGCAAATAGTACCGCGAGTACTCCTTGGCGTTTTTCGCCTTCCTGTCTGACTGCACTGATTGCCGAACATACAAAAGAATGGAGCTGCCGTCTTCGTCCATTGATTCAGAGACCTCTGCCTCTTTCTGCAACTCAACCTCGGCTTTTTTTTCTTCAAACAAGTCGGCCTCGACAGCCTGGGCCCGAGCCTTCATGCGGTCCTTGTGAAACTCAAGAGTGGCTGCGTACAGCTTGGCCTTTCTTTCGGTGAGGATATTCTCCAAGTATTCCATGGAGAATGGCGACGGCGTGGACCCTGGTGTGTCGGCGGGGTCTGCTTCGGAATTGGGCACCTCCGCCCAAGACTCCGAGAGAAGTCTCAATGCGTTCTTTGCCTCCTCGTGTGTCTTGAACACCACATTGGCATTTGAGTCGTCGATCCACTGGATCCGGAACAGTCTGGGGGTCTCTGGATTTAGGTACATTTCCACATACGACTCAATCTGGTCTGTGGAGAGGTTGTCTACGCCACGCACATGCACAGCCTCGGGGCGGAGCGTCTCTTCCCGGCCCTCGAGGGACACGGGCACCAGCTGCTCCTTGAGCCGCTCCTTTTCGTGGTTTTCCTCGTCGATGGTGCGGGTCATGAACCCTCCGTACGGCGCTGGTTCCATTTTGTTGTTGTGGAAGAGAAGTTTGGTGCGCATCCTTTTCGCATTAAGTAAGGTTTGGATAAGCCCATGGTTTTGGAACCTAGTTTGCATGCAAAAAAGCAAGGCTTTGATTGAATGCGAGATTTCAATCCGCAACTTTGAACCCACAATATGAATCTGGATTCTTACGACTCCGACCGAAGTGGGCCAATGAAACTGGCTGAGGAAGCGTATTGTATGCAGTACGCTGCATAGTGAACAACGGCCCATTGGCCAAAAGCATGAATGTGTGGGTACTATAGGCTCATCGATTATCATGCTTCATTGATTATCACACTTCATTGATAACTTCATTAATTATCACACTTCGTTCATTACCACACTTCATTGATAATGGGCATGATTATCATGGGCTTCTATATACTCAAATATCTGGAAATTACTAACCGGTTTATTCAGAGTTGATTTGATGACTGGGTTGATGGAGACTAGGTACAATTCCAGAATCATTCTAATAGCTTTGGTCCATTGTGCGGTTGGCTTGGGTTTTGTGGTAGGTCCAAACAAAGCATCTAATGTTTGCATTAGACTTTTGTGGTCGTTGGCAAGGCCTGGCCGACACTCGTGGACATTCAAAAAGCACTTGCATTCTATCTGGTGCAACCATTGATTGTATGCTAGAAAGCAGGTAGTCGGATCAACAATTGGTCGCATCAACAATTGGTCGCATCAACAATTGGTCATGCATGCTTGGCTAGGGATGTTTCAACTGGATAGACTGGCAATAGTCAGCCATATCTCGGCCACTGCTCAAAATAGTGATCCCTGGTACCAATAGTATTGATGACCGACATCAGACAGCATAGTGTGTGGTATACATGGACATTATCAATGGATCAAGTGGTTCCACAATCACTGAAAGGCATAGTCCAATAGATCCAGGGTTCCCCGGAGGACTTCCAGAACAGTTACTGAAAATACCAAGAAGACTTCCAGGTGACGCAGTGGTAATTGGCAATACTGTGGAACTCAGGTGATCATGCTGTTACACACCTAGAAATACTGTGCGTTCTGGTGGATGCAGCAAGTTCCATTTTCGAGTATTCAATGAGCCAATGAGCCAATGAATCAATGAAGTTCAACAGCACTCATAGCTTCCAGGATGATCAATGTGCATTAGCACTGTTCTTGGTTTCCCAGGGGTTTCACTGCTGCTAATTTCGCTTTATCTACTTCTTTTCTTGGTTCTGGTTCTTTCAGTACTTCAAAACTCCTTCAGGTGATGCACTATTTTTCATTTTTACTTCTACTATCTACTAATTTCCTCTACTAATTTCCTCTACTAATTTCCTCTACTAATTTCCTCTACTAATTCTAGTGTTTCCAGTAATTCAGTGCTTCGGTAATACTTTAGTCAGTCTCTCCTTATTCTTATCCCTTCTAGTACCCTACCTCTTGATTCCATAGATACTGGGGTAGATGGATTTTGTTGGCTTCTTGTTTAGTCTAGTACCTAATTAGCTGTGTTCATACGCAGTTGGTTTCTCGAGAAGAGCACTCCAGGTTCTGATACAGACAAATGGTGCTATCTTATGTCCAGGAGTCGTGCAATGGCTTCCACTTCTGGCAATGAAGTCTCATCTCCATCGCCAGGGCTGGCAATTCCACGGCTGATCGAGTGTAGACTCTAAACGTTCCTATGGGTAGTGTGCTACCCAAGAGGGTCTAAGTTCAGTATTCAGCTAGACGGATGACTGTCACTTTCAAACTTTGCATGTTCTGTTCCCGATTTTTATGAATGGAGCTATACAAGAGTCCCCAGTGATGGGGCAATACAGTTAAGTAATGAGCTTGAGTAATGAGTTTAAGTATTCATCTTAAGTATTCATCTCAAGTATTCATCTTAAGTATTCATCTTAAGTATTCATTTTAATTAATGTTTCTGGTAGTAGAATTCCGTAGTGATATTTTCTAACACTAAGCTTTCTAGTATTGGAGCACCCTGTAGGAGTTCCGTATATCAGCCTCTAGCTTCACTAGGTCACAGGATTCACTGTACTGGCAGTGATGCACATAAGACAGACACATACCGTTCAAGCGGGATTCGGTCTGGTTGCTTAGGTATTGGACTGTACTCTGTACTCTGTATTACTCTGTATTACTCTGTATTACTCTGTATTACTCTGTATTACTCTGTATTACTCTGTATTACTCTGTATTACTCT
>NKZV01000903.1:0-72479 GCA_002370175.1 Metschnikowia colocasiae
CTGTACTCCTGTACTGTACTCCTGTACTGTACTCCTGTACTGTACTCCTGTACTGTACTCCTGTACTGTACTCCTGTACTGTACTCCAGTCCTATACTTCTTTGGGCACGGTAGACCTTACTCATACAACCCATCCTGGACTATGATTCCAATAGCACATTACCAACTACAATGAGTGCACAACTACATGACTCAGACGTATACAGACTCGTATATTAGCTAAGTACATGACTCAGTTATCGTATACAGACTCGTATATTAGCTAAGTAATACTCAGTCATCGTATACAGACTCGTATATTAGCTAAGTAATACTCAGTCATCGTATACAGACTCGTANNATCGTATACAGACTCGTATATTAGCTAAGTAATACTCAGTCATCGTATACAGACTCGTATATTAGCTAAGTAATACTCAGTCATCGTATACAGACTCGTACATTCGCTAAGTACTTGCCGCAGTGTTGGCAGCGGCAGCGGCAGACAACGCGGAAGAGGCCGGCTTGTCAATGATCCAGTATGGATCCCATACTCCTGCAGACTTGCAGATTCCCACAGCCAAGGTCTGGGCCAGGACCACGTCCAGGCCCTTGCACTTGTCCGCAATACAGTCGGCCACATCCGACGACCAGTCGGTCATGACACAGAGACACCCGGTGTCCCAGTATGGGCATGGGGTGCTGGCGGTGGATTTGCGGACACATTGCTGGGCACACGAGGGCAACTTGCTGTAGATCGGGTCAGCAAAGCCGTTGATGGATGCAGTCTTGG
Source organism: Metschnikowia colocasiae (assembly GCA_002370175.1). Lineage (NCBI taxonomy): Eukaryota > Fungi > Ascomycota > Pichiomycetes > Serinales > Metschnikowiaceae > Metschnikowia > Metschnikowia colocasiae. The sequence continues at coordinate 773 of NKZV01000903.1, forward strand.
GCACGGGTGGGTACGTGGAGTACTGGCTGGCGGAGGCAAGGCCCAAGGCGGCGATGAACGAGACAAGAGGCAACATTGGATTTGGTGATTTGGTGGAGATGGGAGAGAAGCTGGGAGAAGCTGATGGATAACAACCACTAGGATCCGGTGCCTTTTTATAGGGCAGCGCCGGCATCTCGGGCCGCCCAGGGGCATCTCGGGCCGTTGGCAAAGTCACCAGTGGCCGTTTCCGACCCGCTCATGCGATCCGACTCGGTGCTGGTCGCTTATAGATGCATGCCAAGAATGTGGTGCAGTAACGTGCGTGGTGATGAAGTTGGATTTAGCTGCGCATGCATGTGCACCAGAGCCATCTGGAGAACGGGCCACCACGTGTTGAGACCAGCGCGGCGGGCCACGGGGCCGCAATTGCACTTGGCCCTCTCCCCAGGTCCATGGTGAGCCCCCATCGCAGACCGCCCGTTGGTTCGGCCCTTTTGGTGCTTTCCCGGACGAAGATTGAATAGATAAAAAAAAAAAAAGGTGCATGTACAGCGCATACGCGCATGCAGGCGCCCACCCGCTCGTATCGTGGCCAACGGCCATGGTGACTCAAGTGCAATGGAAAGGATTTGGGGCATTCTGCGTGGTGACCTACATGAGCCGGGCATCGGGCAAGCGGTAGTGCAGCGTACCGAAGGACATGACCCTTTCCTTCTCTCGGCATTGTTTTCGCGCCGACTTCTCCGGCATTGGCTGCGCTGTACTCTGCCCAAGTGCGACCGGCACTCCAGGCACTACCAGCAGCCCCACTCGCCGAAAGCCGATAATTCCCGTATACGGTTGTCAATTCCCGTATACGGAGGGTTGTCAATTCCCGTATACGGTTGTCAATTCCCGTATACGGAGGGTTGTCAATTTCCGTATACGGAGGGTTGTCAATTTCCGTATACGGAGGGTTGTCAATTTCCGTATACGGAGGGCTGTCAATTCCCGTATACGAGGGCTGTCACTGTCGACGAATTCCGGAGACGGAATGCGTGGACAGCGATGTCTGTAAAGGCAACCTGCACCACCACTTGCCAAACCTTTTCCCTATCCACTCATGCAATTTCATAGTGTAGGCTTCGCTGTCACCGGACAATGCGTTTCCTTGGTGTACCGTTCGATACTCTTTGCACTTTCCACAAGTTCCTACAAGCCTGGCATGACAATGTGTGTATACCAGTCATGTGCAGCAGGATGCACATCAGCCGTACCCAAATACCAAGGATGCATAGTGAGCTTTGGGATGCACCATGCCTCTTCAGGGTCAGGCCATGCCCCATGCTCAGGCACCAGTCTGTGGCACATGTCTTGTGCACTACTTAGCTTTTCCCATTGTATGGACAGTCACCCACTACTTTTGCCTCAGCACCCACAATGGGGAAGTGCCAGGTCAAACAATCGGAGTTCCACTTTGGCTAAACCCGACCTGTCACTATACAAGTGGAAAAAAGACCCTCATGACCATCCCTTTGAGCCGGATTCTTCATGCGCTTTAGTTGAAAGTGTTCAGGGCTTTGGCACCGAGAGAGCTTGCTTGGCCCATTAATATGCATGCCAATCCCGGCCTTCACGTCTGAGAAGTGACCATGGAACATAGAACCAGTACCGACCATTCAAGCCAAACCAGTACCATAAATACCCCACTAGCAGGTCCACGGAAAATGTACGTGTACTGACTTACGCTTGGCGATAGTACTCGCGTCCTGCGGATACGGCACATGTGGCAAGTGGCCTAAGTGCTGTCACTGTCGTGTGTATTGTACAATTCCCTTGTCCTCTGCACTATAGTACTTAGGTCACTGCGCACCTGCAGCAGCTCACGTTTTAGCTATAGACGAATAGCCCCAGAAGCTCCCTCCTGTACCAACCCTAGACTAGATACTACATGCCGACTGCAACACCATTAGATCCACCGTGGGCAGCAGGATGTCTGTGCCTTGGGCAGGCAAGATCCTGCATACCAGCTTAGTGCCTACCAGTGCTTATCAAATCACCCATAGAAACCGTCTAGAAACCTTGGCCTCTTCCGGACTTCAATGGATGCATATGAATTATGTTCTAGACCAACTCTAACAAGAACCAACTCTAACAAGAACCAACACCATTGTACTGCATACCAAGTACCATTATTAGAATAGGTGCAGTAGCACTAGAACATGATACTAGAGTAAGACCCAAGGAATACAGTTCGAAACAATGCTAGGTCTAAATAGCCACCAGAGACCATATACAAGTACTAGGTCTAAATAGTCGAGATACCATATACAAGTACTAGGTCTAAAACTAGAAAAAACAACTACAAGACCTACACTTACTTTATACATACACGCTTTATTCTCTCAGTCATTATATTGTCACGCTGGCTACTATGATACTACTGACTACTCTACAGACACTATTAGGTACACCGGGTTGAAGTGTGGTGCCAGACTATGTTACTTACTCTTCACCAAAGACCACTACCACCAAAGACCACGACTACCACCCTATAAGTCTACACCTGACCCAAGGTCACCAACCAGCTACAAATATCAAACAATTCTATGTTGACCAGACTGCGCCAGGACTTAAACCTGAGCTACAGTCTCCGCCTATGGCGTGCCATTTGACTTTCTAAGTGCAATATCAGCATGCCTGAGGCTGGACATAGCTTCTTTTTGGAGGCACGGCAGTCACCTGACAGCATCCGGTGTGTGCATAATCATGGGTTTCTCCCTAGGATCATCAACTCACCTCAAACTACCCACCAAGGCCACAAAATCCATCGCCTATACACTACAAACTCAGTGTAGAGTAAGATCCTGCGAAGGTCCTTGCCTCTGTAGTGAGGAGTAGTAGAGTCAAGTATCGTTTGTACGTTTGTATCGTTGTATCGTTGTATCGTTTGTGTAGTCACGACAGGCACTAGCCTTTGTTCTGGTGGCCATGACAACGTATCGCCGGCCGGAGTCCGTGACCTGTCAACGACTTAGCAGGTACGGAGTCAAGGTACTTCGTAGATGCATTGTATGCAGACCAAGGTACTATGGTTACTGGTCGGTGAAGAGTTTTCACCCACCTCACACCCTATCTTGCACTTTGATCCTGTAAGGGACCACTTACATATCCCTGTATATTAATCTACTAGAACATAAGCTGAAATGACCGGAACTCGTGGGTCGTGCGCCAACCATTACGTACGGCCACCAAAACCCTCCACGGCACCCTGCACGATCACCCTGCACGATCACCCAAAGACCTCCTAGGGCCAACACCACGGAGTCACGAGAAGAGTCAAGAACGACTGTATTAAATGGGTGCAAAACGTCGTATTAAATGGGTGCGAAACAGTATTCCAGAATCCGCCCAAACTCCGCGAATTCATGAACACCATGCCAGAGCCACCAGACCATAAGGTAAGGAGGTTGAATACTTCATTGGAGAATACAAGCTTGATACAAGTGCTTGTTATGGATCTTTGTGACATCGGTTGACAGAATACTAGTCAAATTAATGGAATGCTCATGGAATACTGCTCATGGAATACTAGAGGGAACCCCGGTAAGCGCACTACTAATCCGGAGAAGAGAATGCTACGCTGGTTCAGACGTGGGATTGTCAGACCTGAAAATGGGAGTCACGGACCTTTGGCCTGTCTCATCAAACCCCAACTGCCAGGTGTACTCACACGGGAAATGGGTCTACCTTTTCCGAACATCAGCAACAACTGCTCAGAGCGATTTGCCTATACCCTTGGGCTCAAAGGGAGAAATCAACGAATACACTGAATCACAAAGTACTTAACGATATTAAAGAATCCAACAGAATACTGTGAAATGGAACTTGGACAGGAATACCTGGTGTTGATACATTATTGGTACGTATCACTCAATGACTATAGTCACCCGGAATAGAAACGGTCTCTGCATGTGCATGGCACATCCGCTTCTAAGGTGCTGATGCCAACAAAGGGACTTCCTGAAAGACTCCTTTGACTTGGGTGCCCATAAGATGTGCTATGGTCACGTGATCACGAGGCTACGGGTGGTCTGGACGGCTCTTGCCATACCTGTCTCGGTGCTTTGACGTGCTTCTTTTGCTGATCCGAGCGATGGGATCTTGCTGCTGCCTCCGCAAGTAAGACCTACAGTGTGCGGTTAGGAGCCCGCGCCCTCACGGTGCCTAGTGATCCATGTACTGTGACCAATGTGGTAATGACACTGTGATAATGATACTGTGTTGATTTTTGGTACCGTTCCAAGACTAAAGGATGTTCATTCGCTGATGATTCTTCAAGGAAAATCGTGGTCTTATAGACTAGAGTTTTCTGAGGTAAGGCATGCACATCTTTATTGTTTCGAAGAAAGTGTTGGGGTGGTTCGAAGAAAATGTTCGGGTGGTTCGAAGAAAAGTTGGGTTCTTTCGAAGAAAATGTTGGGGAGGGTTCCAGTGGGTTACACCTGGTAATCTCGGTTCCAAGGCAGTCTAGGCTTGCGACTCCGTCGGAGTCGTGCGCTAGCCCGGTCTAACGGCATAAATTAAACGGACATCCATCACCTTCACTTTGACTTAGTACTCTCCAAAATCCCATGTACCATGCAGGTACAAGCGACATCCTACATAAACAGTCTAGGGTTCAGTGTCTGTGGAGTATGCATAGAGTATAGTAGAGGTAGTATAGTAGAGGTAGTATAGTAGAGGTAGTATAGTAGAGGTAGTATGCAGTACTTACCTGGCAGTAACCGTAACCTACACAATCACCGCAGACACTAGGTTTTAATAGGTGGACGTAGATTGATGTCAGATGTATGGATAGGTGTAGTTCTAGATAGGTTAGTTTTAGAGGTGTAGTTTATGGATAGGATCGGCGGCCTACTGCCTGATGACATCCTTCAAGGACCCAAACGTCAACACATCCTCGATTCGCGAGGCGCCCGTAAACAACATGGCCAAACGGTCGATCCCACATCCCCATCCGCCAGTGGGAGGCAAGCCATAATTCATGGCCTGCACATAGTGCCAGTCGGGCACCACGCTCTCCAAGTCGCCATAGTGGTCTTTGTTTTGCTGCTGGAGCAAGAACTTGTCGCGCTGGTCGAACGGCGAGTTCTCCTCCTCGTAGGAATTGACGTATTCCTTCCCGTTGATGAAGAGCTCGAACCGTAGCGAGATCTCATACTCTCGCGTCTGGCCCATGCCATATTCCTTGGTGGTGGACTTGGCCAACGGCGACATGAGCGCCGGCTGGTTGTAGATGAAGATGGGCGTGTTGGGCAGCGACTTGGAGATGGTTTCAAGGAACGTGCTGGAGAGGTGGTCTAGCATGCTGGCCGGGGTTGTCTGTGCAGGCACCGCCAACCCGATCTTGTTGTAGTAGTCTACGAGGGAGGAGGTGTCCAACACGGGCGGAAACGGCACGCCTGTTTTCTCCTCGATCGTGGGGATGAACTCGTACCGGGGAAACTGCAAGCTGCCCAACTTGCTGAGCTGGGGGAGCTGCTGCTGGAGCAACCGTTGCTGGTGCTGCACACCGGCCAAGTCCCGATAGATGCGCCCAAAGATGGCCTCTGTGAGGTCCATGAGCTCGTCGAGACTGGTGAAGCTTCGGTAGAACTCGCACGTGAGGAACTCGGGGTTGTGCGTGGCGTCGATGCCCTCGTTGCGGAAATTGGGGCCGATTTCAAACACCTTATCGAAGCCAGCAATCACCAATTTCTTGAGCCAGAGCTCGGGCGCCACGCGGAGCTGGAGCGGCTCGTACTTGGATGGCTGGCTGGGGGGAGCTTCCTTTGCAGCCACGTCACCCCCTTGAGTCACCTTTTCACTCACCTTTTCACCACTCGCGGTATTTGCAGCATCCTCTTCAGCGCCGCCGTCAGGCCCCCTCATTCTCGGCAAGAACCGCAGGGTGGTCTGGAACGGCTCAGCATTTGCCCCCGTGCCTTGGCCCGAGATGATCGGCGTTTGCACCTCCAAGAAGCCGCGGTCCACCAAGAAGCCCCGGATGGACAGGATGATGCGCGAGCGGATCCAGATTCTTTGCCGCAGATCCGCATCCACCAAGTAGTTCATCACGCGGCTGTGGTTGATGGACTTGCGCGTCCGCAACTTGTCGGGAAGCGTGGCCGACTCGAGACACGGGCTGGCCACCTGCACATACTCGGATGCCTGGAGCGAAAGCTCGCCGGTGTTGGTGACATAGGCATGGCCCACGCACGTGACGTGGTCGCCCTTGCGGACGAAGGCTAGCGTCTTGGCAAACTCGTCCTTGGTCACGCGGAGGAGCTTGTTGGACGTGAGGATCTGCACCTTGTGGTCGTCCTGCACGATGTCGATGAAGCAGAGGCCCTTGCCGGCCTTGCGCACCGACCGCACCTTCCCTGCAAGCTGGAACTGCTGCTGGGAGCGGCGGTCGGGGAGCGCCGAGAAATCGGTGTTTTTAAAGTCGGCCACGAATCGGGGGAGCCGCACCGCGGGCACGGACCGCCGCAACTGGCCAATCGTGGGGTAGAACTGCCGCGGGCTGGCGGCAATGAGCTCTTTGCGTGCCGCGTGGCTGGCGCTTTCCGTCAGGTTGTGCCGGATGACTGTTCTCCACATTGCCGTTGCCTTGGGCTGGAGAAGCGTGGTGAGATGCGATCTTTCCATGTGCGCCTGCACACACCACGCAGCGTCTGCACCGGGCGCTTTACGGAGCCTGCCAGGGTCACTTCCGTGGTAGGCCTGCTTGTAGGTCCGTGAGTCTGTCTGAGAATCACCTTGCGAGTCCCGAGTTTTCTTCTGGTGCCGCTGCTTCCACGCTTCGTCATTCTGGATTACGCTGGGAAAGCGGCGCACTAGGGCTACCCAAACGTTCTCTTCTGGGGGCCATTAGATATGGCTTGGACAGGTCGTGCGTAGCTTTGGGTCGATGAAGTTGGCGGGATGGTCACCTCGCAGGGCTGCGTGTGATGTGGTGGACAGCTAGAGCTGGATCTGTGGGTCTTAAATCCACCGCCAGGCTGACGATTGCAGGAAGCTTATACGCAAAGAAAACATTTGCCGACGCCTGGGTGGGACGGAGAACTCAAGCGCCCACAAGTCATTGTCACGTGTAGTGTGTAATGTGTAATGTAGATGTAGTAATGTGTAATGTAGATGTAGTAATGTAGTGTGTAATGTGTAATGTAATGTAGTAATGTAGTGTGTAATGTGTAATGAGTAATGAGTAATGTGCACCGTAGTAAGGCGATCTTCTGAGGCCTTGTAGTTAAGCGAAGACGTTGCAACTGAAGACTATGTGGAAACACAGCTAGCTTTGCGTCTGTCCCTATAGAATATGCCAGGATTTTATGTAATCCCAGGTATATGTAACATAGAAAGTAATAAACCCCGCTGAGGACATGTTAGATTCTCCAGAATCTTGTAGAATAATTCTACTTTACTGTCTCTGGTCTAGCCGATACTATGGTCAGCACAATGGAATATTAAAGGTAAGAATAAACCAAATAGCAGAGGTGAATATAACAGCACGTCAATTTCCCATATCAACTCTACGTAAAACCAAACCCAAATATAGTAATGCAAACATTAGCTTTTAACGCTACCACCAAAGAATGAACAGTTATTAGAGAGAATAAGAGACGCCGAAGAAAAGCACAAATCAAGAATATTCAGCACAAATCAAGAATATTCAGTACAAATCAAGAATATTCAGTCCATGACCTGAACCACAAGTCAGCGTCATTATCAAATGGTGGCGCACCTTCTGCTACCTCTACTCATTTCAACCTATGTTTTAGTATATGAAGTGATATACAGGGATATGTAAGTGTACCTTACAAGACCAAAGTACAATATGGGGTGCGAGGTGGGTGAAAACTCTTCACCCACCAGTAACCATAGTACCTCATCGGTCTGCACAATGCATCTACGAAGTACTGACTCCGTACATGCTAGATACTTGACACTCCCTTGAATCTCGTCACTTAAGTCGTGATTCGCTGTTGTCGTTGAGCTGTGACAGTCCGTATGTGGTGGTTCCTGTCGAATCCTAGGAAGGGCAAATGTCTGTGGAAGGCATTGGATGTAGTGGTTTCGTAAGTGCATCAGCGACGTTATCCTCAGTAGGCACGACGCTTGTTTCTCCCTTCTTCACTCTATCCTGCACGTGCTTTTCTTTGATGTCCACATGTTTGTTGCTCTGTGCGCTTCCAGTCCCATTGACCGTTAGCACCACTCCATTGTTATCTTCCAAGATCTTGGGGATTTCCACCGTAACTCCGAACTCGTTGAGTTCGTTGTCCATATGACTTCTTTCACTGTAGCACTTAGTGCCATATACTCTGCTTCGAAAGTGCTTGTCGTCTTTGCTTCTTTGATTTCCAGAATACTGGGGTGCCATTCGCGACTATGAACCGGTCCGTGATTTGCGGTTTTCTTCACTGGCAAACGACGCATCACTGAATGCATACAACTTCACAGTGTTGTCCGGAGAATACTTTTTGTAATGCTGATGGACCAGTCTTTTGTCGTAGGTAAGCTAATATTTTCTTTAGCTGCGTGAGATCTGATTCTGTTGCTTCCTTAGTGTATGATCCGAACTTGCTCACACTGTATGCCAAGTCTGGGCGACTGATGTTCGCTAGCCAGTTGTAGGACCCGAGTAATTCTTGATATACTGGTTAATCTGGCGTCTAAGGGTTTATCGTCTGTATCATGGTTGTAGAGGTTCATGGGACGCTCTGGTTTTTGTTGGGAATGAATTCCTCGAATTTGGTGAGTAAGTCCTCGATGTATGGTCGTTGGTGTATGTTGAAGCCTCCTTCGGCTTGCTCTATCTGTAGACCGCAAAACTCGTGCGCTCATACTATAGATAACGTAATAACGGTGTACATATCAAGTAGAGGAGTGTTCTACGTATTGATAAACTCATACTTCTGCAAATGTGTATGTAAGCAGCGTGTTCAACAAGACGTAGGGCACGCTGACCTTCGGATCTCTTGGCTGATAATGACCCTCTGGACCTAGTACATAAAGAATCTGGGCAAGGAGCGAGTCAGTCAAAGAATCAGTGAGTCACCACTAAGAAACAACTAGGTCAGACTTGACGCAGCCGAAAAGTGTCCAAATCATGACGAACTGCACTGACCAAGAAGCTTTCAGTGTTGACCAAGCGGAAACCGTGAAACTAACACAAGAAGTTTGAACATGAGTAAAGCCAGTCCAGTACGGAAGACCAGAAACAAAGCAGGCGAGAAGATACAGGATACAGAAAGTAGAAGAGCAGAGAAAGTAGAAGAGCAGAGAAAGTAGAAGAGCAGAGAAATGACAGAAGAGAACAAAGTTGCAAGCAATGCACAAAACACATCAGTGTTTATACTGTGAGGCTGTGCCTAAACAGAGTTTCTGTTCCCATACGCAAAGCTGAAACTTAAAGGTTTGTCGAAGGCCACCATGGAGTGAAGCCTGCGGTGAATTGTCTCCACCGGGAATCCCCGTCCACACACCATAAGGATTCCGGTTGACTCTTTGACTTTGTTTGCATGGCTTTCTTAGTTGGGAGTATGTCTGCTTAATGCGACCGAACACCTTAACCTACGGTGTTTGTGCTAGATTTAGTTTTTGTACTGGTTTGCTGGTTGTACTGGTTTGTGCTAGCTTTAGTTTTTGTACTGGTTTGCTGGTTGTACTGGTTTGTGCTAGCTTTAGTTTTTGTACTGGTTTGCTGGTTGTACTGGTTTGTGCTAGCTTTAGTTTTTGTACTGGTTTGCTGGTTGTACTGGTTTGTGCTAGCTTTAGTTTTTGTACTGGTTTGCTGGTTGTACTGGTTTGTGCTAGCTTTAGTTTTTGTACTGGTTTGCTGGTTGTACTGGTTTGTGCTAGCTTTAGTTTTTGTACTGGTTTGCTGGTTGTACTGGTTTGTGCTAGCTTTAGTTTTTGTACTGGTTTGCTGGTTGTACTGGTTTGTGCTAGCTTTAGTTTTTGTACTGGTTTGCTGGTTGTACTGGTTTGTGCTAGCTTTAGTTTTTGTACTGGTTTGCTGGTTGTACTGGTTTGTGCTAGCTTTAGTTTTTGTACTGGTTTGCTGGTTGTACTGGTTTGTGCTAGCTTTAGTTTTTGTACTGGTTTGCTGGTTGTACTGGTTTGTGCTAGCTTTAGTTTTTGTACTGGTTTGCTGGTTGTACTGGTTTGTGCTAGCTTTAGTTTTTCTACTGGTTGTTTCTTGTGCTTATGGCACTCAAGGGAATTGACTAAATCAAGGGAGCAGGCACTTACCTTGGCCACACTGACCAGGCAACGAGTTGGCCTTGGGCGAGGGTTTGAAAACGGCAAGTCCGTGTGATCGAAAGCCAAACGTTTGAAGATATTCCTAGCAAGTAAGATTACTTGCGTGACTGTCTTTGCACGTGCTGGCCCGAGGATTGCTTAGTGAGTCTACAGATCAAGCTGGTTAGAGAAGTATGGCCGTAACAAGGTTTCCGAGGTGAACCAGGAGCAGATAGAGCCTTATGTGGATCCACCATGGGTACATATGGATGATTCCCAAGTACCAGGTGAGTGACGAAAATGGAGCATCCTTGGGCAGAACACAACTCGCCTCAAAGGCTGTTTGCTCTAATACCACTGGATTGCTCCCTTTGGAACCACATGAACAGCTAATTAGGCTACCAAACAAGAGTGCATATAGGCTTCTAAATATCAATCTCTGCATATTTGACACTTCCAAGACCGCATTCTTCGCAGTAAGCGTGAACCACGAGTAGTATGAGCACACGTGAATCATTAATTCACCTAGCATCAGGTATCCCAGCGGAAGAGAATATGGAGTGTGGAGACATGAAAACTTGGAAGTAGAAAAGAGAATCATGGCAGGTGTGAGGTTCACCGTGACTGCTGGAGATCCGTGCCAATATTCAGATGCAAGATCCAGTCAACCATAGAGAGGCTTAGTAAGACCGCAGTCGCCTTATGATACATCTTGAAGACAAGGAAGGCCCTCCATTAAACCGGCAACGCATGTGAGCACGCAGAAATACGTACGGGAAAGTGTAACAGAACGAAGGAGAATGGAGTGAAAGACAGCTACTAACGAAGGCTCTCTACCACTTACATACCATCACTCTAAGTCGTCTACTCAGGATTAAAGTAAAATAAAATTGAATCAAGTGCATCACTGAGAACTTCCATCCAGAATCAGTCACCATTGAGCTTACGCTTATAAACCAAATGTTTAAATCACTTCTAGCGTGGATTCTGACTTAAAGCGTTCTGCCATAATCCAACAGATGGGCTTCGGCGCAATGCTTATCAACAAAGCCAATTATCTGAATGAGGTTCCCTCGTACTACGTTCAATTACTATTGTAAATCCATCGTAGGGAGAACTAACCTCACGGCGGTCTAAACCCAGCTGCAGACTGGAGACTAAAGAAGCGCAGGCCGATATAGGCACTCGAAGTTGGTACTGATGGAGCAACATGTCAGATACGAGACGCTTGTAATGAAGCCGCCATCCAGGCATGAAGGCTCAAACATGGTTTGGCCGGTCGATGGTGTCGATGTTGTGTTGCAAGAATAGTGCTTTGAACCATAACACCACGTCTGTGGACTTTGGACTTTGGACTTTGGACTTTGGACTTTGGACACTGTTTGGTTCATGTCTAGGGGATCCTCAATTTGAGGCTTCTCAAGACAAATGGTAACGTGATTCTATCAGTCAGTCCATACCACCGGCACCCTCGTTTCTGGTAGTGCTCCCATGGGAATCTAACGGAGGATGTACAGAGAAGAAGGGAAGACAGAAAAAGAAGAATGCCAACGTAGACGGAATGAGCCGGAGCTAGGAGAATGAGAGGGGCAGGTACTAGGTATGAAAGGTAGTTTAGTAGTCTCTTGCATGCTTGGATATTCTCAATCTGGATGGACCAGTTCATCACCAGTCATAACAATCGTGCCAAGAGAAGAAAAGGAGTGTCAAGTCAGTAGTACTTTGAACAAGAGTAATTTCAGTGGCTGAACCAAGATAGAAACATGGCATAGAATTGCAAGCAATAGAAACATGGGTAGTAATAGAGAGGCATTAATAAGACTCAAGCTAAATAAGACTAAAGAAGACTAATAAGACTAAGACTAAATAAAACTAATAAGACTAAGACTAAACACGACTAAGACTAAACAAGACTAAGACTAAAGAAGACTAATAAGACTAAGACTAAATAAGACTAAGACTAAGACTAAATAAGACTAAGACTAAATAAGACTAAGACTAAATAAGACTAAGACTAAAGAAGACTAAGACTAAATAAAACTAACAAGACTAAGACTAAATAAGACTAAGACTAAATAAAACTAATAAGACTAAGACTAAATAAGACTAAATAAGAATAAGACTAATAAGACTAAGACTAAAGAAGACTAAGTAAAACTAATAAGACTAAGACTAAAGAAGACTAAGGCTAAAGAAGACTAAGACTAAGACTAAATAAGACTAAATAAGAATAAGACTAATAAGACTAAGACTAAATAAAACTAACAAGACTAAGACTAAGACTAATAAGACTAAGACTAAATAAAACTAATAAGACTAAGACTAAGACTAAATAAACTAATAGACTTAAGCTACAAGAGAGACTTGATGTAGACAAAAGTACAGGCCCAGAAGTAGGCTTATGAAGATGTAGAATTGAAGAGACGAAAGTGCACATAGAAAAGGTGAATGTAAGAGTTGAAATTTAGAGAGCAGTCTAAACTTGAAGAGTGATTCTGGTAGATTCTAGAGAATAGAAAGAAAACCACAAGAAGATGGGGAGTAAAGTGAAGATCTTTCTGGGGTCCTCGGTCACGTGCGAGGCCCGCAAGAGGGTGTATTGTGCAGGCACGGCCAAGCTGCTCCACTTGGGGCTTGATCTGGGTATCAAACCCTACATGCTGATAAGCAGACGAGTTTTTCGCCACATCGGTGGCCTTTTTGGGGTGATAGGAACCGCGTGCACGCCTGGTTTTAAAGTCATGGAGCCACGTTGACCACTTTGGAATTCAACTTGGAATATCGGGAATAATGCCTATGAGTGAGTATCAAGAGGTTTAACAAGCCGTGCTTGGAAAACAGAAACGAGGACAGGCGACAAAAACCTGGATGAAACCTGAAACACGGATGAAACACGGATGAAACATGGATGAAACATGTAGATTCTACGGCTGCTGAATAGCAGACGCCGGATAACTGCACCGGCCCTGCATCCTAGTTCAACGTACTCGTCCCACGGCGGTACATAATCTGTTCTGGGGCAATGACCCTTCAAGGCCAGGACCGGCACAAGTAGGTGCCTGCATATAGGCGGTTTGCAGCAATGGGTGCGGAACACGCGTCCGTCACCACGCGACTGCTGGGCCACCGGCGCAACCTGTACCCGACACCAAAGACGGTGCACTACATCGGTGCACCACACCCGTACACCACACCCGTGCACCACACAGACCCGTGCATCCTATACTAGTACACCCGTGCACCACACCCGTGCATCCTGCATTAGTACACCCTTACATCCCATGCACGCCGCACCGCGCCCGTTGGCCAGGCGAATCTCACGCATGTTCTTAAACTCCGCCTTATGTGCACCACGAGAGCGCCCAATCGGTTTCAAAAGGTTACAGGAAAGTATGAAGCCACGCCGTCTAAGAAACACGTGCGTGTCCCAGGCAGAACAAACGCGTTAGGCAGTGCAACACACGCGTGCATGCGCGCCAAGTCGTCTACTCGTGGTCCAATAAGCAGCGGAGCATACGACAAGCACCGGTGGGACCTGCACAGGGGTGTTTCAGCGCTGCAGGAACTCGCCTCCCTAGCCGCACTCAGCACGCGGGCCTAATTAGCCAGGCACCTGCGTCACGGTATTCGCTTAAATTTGTCCAGTAGCGTATACAGCGGCGGCCTTGCTACCCACGGCAAGCCGGCGCAAGGGGCGAAGGCCCGCAGCCAGCCGCGCCAGGCGCCTTGTTCCTTGCGCCACCGAGGGTGTTACCCGGCGGACCGCCCTCTCGGGCGCCAGTTTCTCTCGCTCTTCTGTACATACCGTTGCTGCTCCAAACATTCCACACGCTTACCGGCACATGCAGAATGCTCAGTATCTTCCACGGCACTCTTCTCTCGCACCAGGTCCCTTCTCAACGCCACGAATCGGCACCGCCCGGGCATTCTCCAGCACATTTGTGGAATGTGCCTGAGCCTTTTGTTTGCGTAGCATCTTGTCCTGCAGGGCCCAGTGCACCGTTATGGCAACAGCAGGTACAGTCCCACCAACCCACAAGACCAGAACACTCCACAGCACCAGCACTCTCCACAGCACCAGCACTCTCCACAGGACCAGCACTCCACAGCAGGACCAGCACTCCAGACCAGAACTCTCCACAGTACAGGACAATACTGCTCCAGCACTGCTCCATTACTGGCTAACACAGGCCATTGCGGCCCAATACACGCCAATACAGGACCACAATGCAGTCACAGGACCAATCCATATCCCAGTATACACCACTCCACTGCACTAGACCCACACCGTACACAGTAACCGTACACAGTAACCATACACGAATCACTCAGGCCAAGATGCCCTGCGCAAGAACTCCAAATACACCCCCTTCGCCCCCAGTAGCGTAAGCCCAGTAACCGTAGTGGCGCCGGACAGAAAGTAGTGCAGGTTCGGAGCGGGCGAAAATTCATGCCCCGGGCGTATTGTCGGGCCTCGGATTTGCCTCGCTCGCGTCCCAGACAAATATCATTTACGATAGCTAACCGAAAAAAAAAGCGAGAATAATAAAAATCCAACAAACAATCGGCCACTCCCTCCTCCGCATCCTGCTTCGCCCTCCGGTGTTTTGTGCCGTGTTTTCCTCCTCTCGTGTGTCTGCTACCTGCCGGGCCACTGCTTGATTGTCTTGTTTCCTGCTCGCTTGTGTCTACTCTGCTGTCCACATTGACTCCACCCGACACTTGCCCGACACTTGACGCTGCCTAGAAATTGACTGCCGTCTGCGTCCACATTCCGTGCCTTACTGTGTCCATAAACTGCGGCGATCCTGAGTCCGTTGGTGACGATTCTGAGTGTATTCTGTCTGGTATCCATCTGTTGTCTGGTATCCATCTGTTCTGTCTCCATCTGTTCTGTCTCCATCTGTTCTGTCTCCATCTGTTCTGTCTTGCGTGCTGTCACCCTGCATTCTGTCCATACGTGAGTCCGAGTCTGCTTAGCCTGTCAACTTTTTCGTCCTAGGCCTGTGTCCTAACCCTTTGGTTCCATCTGCTCCTCTGCCATGAGGAAAATCTGGAGCAAGTCGTCCAAGAGACGCTCCATCTCCACCATCTCCAAGTCCAAGGCCCCGGACTCGCTCCTAGATATCTCGGAAGCGGACTCGCCCGAACGCTCCCTGGCGGTCCGCGCCTTGATTGTCCCCAACTACGATACCGATATCGTTCGCCACGCCTGGATCAACGGCATCTTGAACTCCTCGCCCGCCCACGACTTCTCCGAACTGAATCTCCAGCTCTACCGGGTGGAATTGCGCGGCTCCTTCTTGTACATCCACCGCCCTCCGCCGCAGATGGGCGTTCGCCTGCTCCGTGTCAATGCAAAGGACCCTGCTGCCTTGGTGTCGTCCGACTCCAGCACCTTTGCGTCCACTTCCGACCTCTCCTCCAAGAATACTCTGCACGACCCCATACCCCCCGAATCTCCGCTCGACTCGGACCTCGAGCCTCCCAAATGCTTCAAGGCTCCCGACCAGGCCTCCACCCACTCCAGCACCTCCACCTTGCCGCTCCACGACCTGCCGCTTACCTCGGAACCCGTGGCCAGGAATATTTCCCTTGCTTCCCGCTCCCATGACCCTGACGTGGAAATCTCCTACTACGAACCCCACGTCCCTCATCCTGACCTCAACTTCGACTTCTCTTCCAAGTCGTTTCTTCCCTACTCTTCAACTGAGAGTTTGGTGCACTTCTTTTTATTTGCCGACCCGCAGGCTTTCAGCGGCCCCATTCAGTCCCTCATTTCGGTGTTTCCTCTTTTCCCAAAGTTGCTTGATGTGTTGAGACTCATGTTCTTGCTTTTGAGGTCCGTGTACAAGGGCGAGTTTGGCGAGGTGTCGCTTGATGTGGCCCACCGAGTGATTGCTTTTTTCCGCCACCTTGATCAAGATTTCAGTGGCTTCTTATTGAAATCCGATATCGCCCCGGAAATACTCAAGATCTTGGAGTTGTTGACGGAAAACATCGATGCGTCCAAGTCTCCTGAGTCGGTGGCTTCTTTGGCCGATTTCAAGGCCTCTATGCTTGCAAAGCAGCACCTTTTGCTTGACTTGGTGAAAACCACTGACTCTGATCCCCAAATCAACCCCCTCACTGAGCTCTGCAGCTCGGCTTTCTTGGAGGACTTGAACTTGGTGGACCTTGCTGCGGCCATTAGTGAAATCGACACCCACTTCTTCGAGAAGTGGAATTCCAGCAAAGATAAATCCTTGCTTCTCCACTCGTCCATCTGCGAGAGTACTCCAGGTGACTACTTCTACAAGAAGAACCCGTTGCTCTTCAATAACGATACTCATATACATTACTTGTCCCGATTATTGGTACACCATTTGTTTGTGGAGTCTTCGAACATGTACGCTGAGCAGAGAGCCCGGATCTTGGAGAAGTGGATTGACTTGGGCTGTCTTTTGGACAAATCTGGAAACATGTCTTCGTGGCTTGGTATCTCTTCTGTGATCTTGTCCCAACCCATTCTCAGATTGAAAAACGTGTGGGCGCATGTGTCTGAAAACTACCTCAAGCTATTGAAAAACGACTGGGCTCCGGTGTTGTTCGAGCTTGATCGCAGACATCTTGCCAACAGCTATGAGTCATTGACTTTTGGCAACTCTGCCGGGTCTGGGTCAGAAGTGGAGGTTGCTGGCTCAAAGGAGTCCTATCATATCATGGCACCCAGAGGTTTGGGTAAAATATACCCCAAAGAAGCAGTTATACCCTACTTTGGCGACTTGTTGGTGAACAACACTCAATCCACGAACATCCCCGAATTGGATATCATCTGGAAGAAAATTAATTATTCATTTGACCGCTGGAACGATTACTTGAAGAATCTCTATAACTCTCCAGATATCATCAGCTATAACCAAGATGTGATCAGAAGGTACGATTCCATGGGCTTTATCTTCTCCAATGAGAGCCTTAACCAGGTGCTCTACTTAGGTGTCCAGAAAGACGACGATACTCTTCCCCCCAATTTGCAGACTAGTGGGCTTGATTCTGTCCTGCTGCCTCCGAAAAACAGAATCTCTGGTAATAAGGGCTTAAAATCCAAGCTCATGCGCTTATTGGAGTTCAATTGTGAGTCCATTAACCTAGATACCATCATGAAGTACTCGTTGGCGTTGGAGAATTGCCCGGTTGAACACTACTTGAAAGCTCCTGTCAAAGAAAGGCTTTCGATCTCGAATGGCAGCTCATTATCATTGAACTCGTCCGTGTCGCTTAATGTGGTTGAGACGAACGACACAAATGATCTAATACTGCCAAATAAGGCTACAGGCGAAGCTGATGCTGAGGATAGGCTTCCTGCATTCAACAATACGTGGTTCAAAATCAACTTGCAGAAGTACGACGACTTAATTGCCATGGAAGGCTCGATTGCTGATTATACAAAAGAGAGATACAATATTGTGGTGGATAACGATTTGGTCCTCCGTATCGATGACTTTGTGTCGGATTACGAATCCGATCTGAATATTTCAGCGGAACCTACCAACCCAGACGAAGATGACGGGCTCGGAATTGATGTGGATGACATTTTGAACTCTGACAAGTTCAAAAACTTTTCCATTACAGACGCAAACGACACCACTCCCTATGACAGAAAGCATAGGAGTTTCGGCATGATCTCGAACCATTCCCAAGCAGATGCGCCTGTTCGTGCCCGAAGATTCATTCCCAAGTTTGCGTCGATCGACAAATTGGTGGATTTGCTCTTGATTGACTCGAAGCATTTCGACAAAAACCACCCCATTGATCTCACTGAGTACAGGCTTGTGTTCATGCTAAACTACAGCACGTTCATCACTACGAAGGATCTTCTTGAGAAGCTCGCGCATCGGTTCATCCACTCTGGAAATGCGGTAATATCCGTTATGAAGAAATATCACTTGGTCAGCAAAGGCACTTATGACCCGACGACGTTTGGGGTGTACCCCAATTGGGAAGTGGATGAGCAAGTCAATCTTTCCGATTTGGGGGAAGTGGATTACGAGTTGCTCCTTAAAATCCAGGTGAACATCTTAAAGGCCTTGATTATTCTTGTCAACAATTACTTTGAGAGTTTCTCCAACGACCTCAAAAACAAGAAGATAATGATTAAGCTCTTGAAGCTCTATAGCAACGAAATACTCCAGTGGTATAATTCAAACAAGATCGACAACAATTTGAACAAGCCCTTTGAGAACTTGGTGAATTTCTACAAGAGATTGAAGAAGTTGTTTGTGAAGAAGAGCTATCGCCCAATCGAGGGCCTGAAATTCGACAGCTACTTGATCCACGAGTTCAAGTTCAATAATAGCATGCGTGACGTGCCCATGAACAGGAACTTGCCCAGCCCAAGAAATATCCATAAGATTGAAAAGTTCCTCAACAAGTTCAACAAGCTCTTGAGCGTGTTCTACCGGGGAATTTCTGCGGAGAACTGGTTTGCTGTATTCAAGATCTTGGAGAATCTGTATGAAAACTATTCATTGCTCAACTATGATATGCAAGATGTGGATACGGCGGATGAGTATCTAAAGGTGTCAAACATCTTCAGTTTCCTTGAGACTCTTTACGACTCAGACCCTAAAGACCCCGTGCTCAGAAAGCTTCCGTTAGTGTTCAAAAAGCTTTGCAGATTGTACTTGAAGTTCAAGACTTATTTATTGGTGCAGTTGTGTGACGCGAATATCTCCGTGGACGAGCGTCTTGACCGGATGAAAACTCTTTTGTTGATGGTAAAGATCTCCAAGATCAAGATGGGTGAAAACCTGTTTGTTTTCGAAGGCTACGGCAATGAAATCCCCTCATGCATTGAGTCTGCACTCAGAGGCGCCATCTACTCACCTGAAAGCCGCTCATTCCATCAACTCTGGTTGAAGGCATCTGCAGCTTTGGAAAACTCGGATTATGCTCGGCCGGTCAACAAGTCGTGTGACTACTTGGGCGATTTGTTGCCAACTAATTTGGAGGCAGACGATTTGTTGATGCCGCACGATCCGTTGCTTCCATGCTTCGGCTGGATAATCCAGAATTTGATTGCCGTTAACAAGTGCCCCTCTTTCCACAGGCACCACTTCAACTTCAACAAAAGGTACTTTATCTTTAAGCTCATCAAGGAGCTCAGCCTCGAGGAATGTGACGAAGCAGAAGATATTCATAGCGAAATCAAGGAGTTTGAATTCCTCCTCAAGCTCGATGAGTCGCTAAATTCGGTGGCACATTTGCGACCCAACCACGGCGAAAGGAGCCATCGGGTCTTCTTTCGTGGCATTCTTCGAGACCAACACGTGTTGCTCCAAGTAGAGGCCAAGAAGAGAGCGGCTAAGGACCTAAAGGGCCACGCCACGCCGGTGCACAAGACGCAGATTGTCCGGAAAACATCCACCAACAGCTTGAGGCGGCAGTCCATGAACTACAAAACAAACTCGTCGTCCAGATTCAAAATCAGTGGTCTCTTCAACAAATCTAGAAGCCATGCCGCAGCCCACGAGCGCGTGGCATCGTACAGCGAGCTTCCAGACCCGGCCACGGTAGCCGACTCAAGGCAAAAGCCTGTTGCTGTTGTCCAGCTCAAAAACACCAAGACGTTCCCGGTGTACCTCTTCCCGTTCTCATTCAAGGTCGACCCCGAAGATACCAACGAGGTATTTTTCTTCCAAACAATCAGCGAACAAGACACCAAAGAGTGGCTCAATGCTCTTGACTACGCCAACCGGCACTGGTTCTACTCCCGCGCCATCAACTCTAAGGTGCAGAGTCTCTACACCACCTTTGGGCTTCCGTTGGGTGCAGTGTGCGCCAGAGACCAAGCCGAGAGCCCCAAATTCCTCCAGTTGATTTACGAAGCCATTGAAGGAGAAGGCTTGCAGGACGTGGGCATCTACCGGATCAGTACTTCGATCAGCGAGCTCAATAGCATCAAGCAGGAGATCGACCGCACGGGCCGCAT
The DNA here is from genome assembly GCA_002370175.1 of Metschnikowia colocasiae. Lineage (NCBI taxonomy): Eukaryota > Fungi > Ascomycota > Pichiomycetes > Serinales > Metschnikowiaceae > Metschnikowia > Metschnikowia colocasiae. Next base: position 20,997 of record NKZV01000903.1, read on the forward strand.
CAACTTCGACGAAAGAGGAGTCAATGTGCATGCGCTTACCAGCTGTGTCAAGCTGTACTTCCGGGAGCTTCCCGATGCACTTCTCACGGATGAGGTGATTGAGGTTTTGGTGCCGTTGAAGAAGGTTGGCGAGGAGTTTTCGAATGCAGATGCCCAGGCGTATCGTGAAGCGTTAGCCAGGCTTCCGGCGGTGAACTACCAGACGTTGAAGGCGTTGATTAAGCACTTACATGAGATAGTCAAGCACAACGCAGTGAATAAGATGACCACGTCCAATTTGGCCACGGTGATCGGGCCGGCGTTGACGGAGGCCAGCAACTTGGAGTCGCTCATCAACAACTTTGGCGTGCTCAACCACGTGTTGGAGAAGTTCATTGACCAGTACGATGTGTTGTTTGGCGAGTCGGGCGAAGTGTCGCCACTAGCCAACGTGTCGGAAAGCACATAGAGTGGAATTAAGCATTTAATTGTGTATTCAGTCATAATGTGTAGTAAATATACCACGTTGAGCCGAGGTGCTATATACAAGCGAGACTAGTGTCTCTTGATGAAGCCTTTGTTGGAGTCCGCCTTGCGCTTCTCCATGGCCTCCAACTTCTTGTTGGTCTTTTCCATCTTGGAGTGGGTCTGCTCCTTCATTCTGGCGTTGAAGTCCTTGAACCACTCGCCCACGGTGGCCGGTGGAGGCTTTGCGCCAGCCACCTGCACAGGCTTGACGATGGCCGGGATGTTGGCCCATTTCCGGAAGTACTTGTTCTTCAAGACCAAGGACTGCACAAAGGAAAACACCGAGTTGGCGGCGAAGTAGAGCAACACCGCCGCAGACATGTTGTAGGTGACGAAGATGGAGAGGAACGGCAACACGGACATGAGCTTCTTGAACATCGGGTTCATGGCCTGGGCGCCCGTCTCGCCTCCGGCACGCATCATGCCGGTCACCACCAAAGCGGTGAGGATCTGGAGACCGATGTAGGGGTCCACCAGAGTCAAGTCCGGAAACCAGAACGCGCCCTGCGTGTCAAAGCCCGGCACCGGGTAGTGGGCCATGTTCCGCGTGGCCTGGAAAAACCCGTAGGCCACGGGCAACTGGAGCATGGGCAAGAACGAGTGCGAGGTGTGGATGTCGTGGTCCTTGTACAAGCGGCTGCGTTTCTTCATGGCCACCATCTTGTCCTCGTTGTCGCCGTTCTTGATCTCGTCCATGAGCGCGTCGATCTGCGGCTTGATGCCCGACATCTTGGCCATGTTGGCCAGCGACTTGACGTAGATGGGGAACATGAGCGTGCGCACACACACCGTGACACACACAATGGTGCCCCACCACGGGAGCCCGGAGTACACGTGCACCAACTCCAAGAGGTTGGAGATGGAGGCCGTGGGGCCCCAGCCGTCGCCAAGCCCAATGGACGCCATGTAGCCCACGGTATCGGGATGCACCACGTCCTTGGCGGCTCCGGGGAGCGCATCCGCGAGTTTGGACAAGTCGTCGGTCATTTCCGTGGAGAAGTCCGTTAGTTTTGTTTTGATTTCGCTGCTGCTGGAGTTGAATCTGATAGGCATGAGGGGAGAAAAGCCCGCCTGTGAAAAGCCCTTAGGAGCCTGTGAAAAGCCCTTAGGAGCCTGTGAAAAGCCCTTAGGAGCCTGTGAAAAGGCCATGGGCGCTTTGAAGCCGGTCCGCACTCCAAGCCTGAACATGATGATAAGGTGATTGAGGGGTAGCGACGGAGTGAGTGACGGAGTGAGTGACCGAGTGAGTGACGGAGTGAGTGACCGAGTGACCGAGTAGGTGAGCGATGGTTTTTCGAAGTGCGCGCGTACAGGACCACAAGGTGCACTACACTACTACACTACTACACTACTACACTACACTACACTACACTACACTACACTACACTACACTACTACACTACACTACTACACTACACTACACTACACTACTACACTACACTACTACACTACTACACTACTGTTAGATTCTTATTGTAGTCTAGTGCCTGATTAGCACGTGTATTCATGATTTCACTTCATACTGCACTTTCATGAGTGTAAGATCCCTTAAGAGGTAGAGTCAATCGGTAAGTGGCTCAAGAGCATGCCGCTGCCTGAGGATTCATTAACTACTTTACGGTGTGTTTCGGGCTATGGCTAGGACGATTCTTCAGGTGGGCAGTTGAGCCTGCCGATTCTTTGGGATGTACGCAGTGGACTTAGCTGCCTTAATGACTTGTATATTTTATTGACTCTTGACTGGTTGACTCTTGACTGGTATTGTCATGTAGATAAGTTCATAGAAACTAAGAAAGCATCATTTGCATGCTGGTTGCCAGCAGGAGTTCCTGCCGTTTGGTCAAGCCGCAGGTCATTTCGGGTGAGAGCACTCTTATCTAACTTTTTGGTGCAGAACAAGATCCTAGTGGGATGTTCAACAAGGCATCGTTCAGAGATGGCCGTCGCCAAAGACCGACGTGTTCTTTAAGCTGGTATATTTGTTCAAGTTGTGACCTCGACACAACTCAATCCCTTCCAATAAGGCTGTCTATGAGTAAGACGGCCCGACAAAAAGACCCAATACGGCTCAGGCCTTATTATTTTAATCAAATATATTAGCTGCTACTTATTTAGATAATGATAGTTTACTTTCTCACTATAAATCACCTCTTAGGTGCAAAAGGATTTCTATTTATTTTATGTTTACGAATTACCTTGTTTAATTCGTTTAAATAGACTGTTTATCCATATAACTAAAGGTGTTTTAACTGCTATACCTAGATATAGCTAAGAATAATATACATTGGAAATCAATATAAAACTAATAAACCAGTCGCTGGATAATCTGTATTATCTAATATAATTTATTTCATTTTTTGGTCTATTATCGTAAATTTTTAAATCTAATTTTTTATTCGTTTTAATAACCTACGGCCACGGGACCCACACGATTGTAACCTAACGTTCGTTCTTAAAAAGTCCCCTCGTAGTGGGGTATACTTATAGATAAAATTAGTCTAATGAGAATCGAACAAAAAAATAGAATATTAGTCATATGACCATACTATTGGTGTTACTATCTGGGCAAAAGCCGTGCGATGGTGGCCACTGACGATGGAGCTGGCTCCGTTTCCGGTCTCTGAGAAGCCGCAACTGATCAGCGTAGGTTCATTTCATTGCTAATGAGCAACCCACGGGGATTGACTCGTAGTAGCGCAGTAGAGATAGTGTGATAGTATAGTGTGATAGTATAGTGTGATAGTATAGTGTGATAGTATAGTGTGATAGTATAGTGTAGATAGTATAGTGTAGATAGTGTAGATAGTAGAGATAATGTAGATAGTATAGTGTAGATAGTAGTGGTAGTGTAGATAGTACTGATAGTATAGTACTGATAGTGTAGATAGTAGAAATAGTATAGTGTGATAGTGTAGATAGTAGAAATAGTATAGTGTAGATAGTGTAGATAGTATAGTGTAGATAGTATAGTACTGATAGTGTAGATAGTAGAGATAGTATAGTGTAGATAGTAAAGGTAGTATAGTAGTGATAGTGTAGATAGTATAGTGTAGATAGTATAATGTAGATAGTGTAATAGTATAGCGTAGATAGTATAGTGTAGATAGTATAATGTAGATAGTATAGTATAGTATAGTACTGATAGTGTAGATAGTACAGATAGTATAGTAGAGATAGTGTAGATAGCATAGTAGTGATAGTGTAGATAGTATAGTGTAGTATAGTAGTGATAGTATAGTGTGATAGTGTAGATAGTATAGTGTAGATAGTAGTGATAGTGTATAGTAGTGTAATAGCGTAGTAAATGTCTGAATAGCTCTGTGATGTAGCAGATTTACGAATATTTAGGATGAGCTTGATACTTCTGTGCATTGGACTTGACAAATGGTTCTGCTTCAGAGTGCTTCATCTCCACCATGCCATGGCCCTAGTAACTACTTTCTCCTACGCCCTTGCGCCGAAGTTAAGAAATCTGCATACCTTATTCCAGTGTTGACCGACTCTAGGGTTCTCAATCACTGCTTCTACAATGGGTTGGCCCTTCTACATTGTGACTCCCTGTACATTCGGCTCTCAATTGTTCATTAGCCGATAATGTAATAAGACTATTCCTAGCAAGAGGTGCCGTTACTTTTGTCGTGCCTCTGCGGAAGCCTAACTGATTTTGCTGAGGTTTCTAATTGCGAAAATCTATGGTTTCTGATTGCGAAAATCTATGGTTTCTGATTGCGGAATATGGTTTCTAGTATTTGCGCAACTATGGTTTGATGTGACTGAAATCACACTTCAAGTGTCTGCAAGTGAGAACTACGAACACACCAAAATACCGGACGACCACGGATAAATCCAATCCCGACCGATCAATCCCGACCGATCAATCCCGATCGATCAATCTAGTGTCCGCCAAAATCCAGGCCTGTCATTTACCAACCCAGTCGCTCCGTGCACCCTTCAGCAAGGAGATGTAACGCTCCTCAAGTACTAAATACTGTCCAAACGTACTCGTATCTCTGCGTCTGCACCATGTACTCTCTACGTGTGCTACTGGTCGGTAAAATCTAAGGTGAACACGCCGTACGAGGGGTCAATGACTAATTGTAGGGTAAGTGCCAGGGCGCCTGGATGCAGTACACGATCTGCCCACGGTGCCTCTACTTTCCACTGTGACATACCGGCCCTTTCTATTATATACCGACCCTTTCTATTATATACCGACCCTTTCTATTATATACCGACCCTTTCTATTATATACTCTCAAACGCTTCTGCACCTTGCCAAGCGCCGCTTCCGGCAAAAGTGTTTTTTTATTGACTACAGCCTTAAATCGGGCATAGTCCCGGATGTACGGGTGTGGCGCCCTACTCCAACTGCTCATCTTCCACCATAAACCTGCATGCACCGCCTCCCCAAGCTCCGCCACCACATCCACCTACGGCGGTGGAACTCCTTTGACGCCCGGCAATGGATGGCGCGTCACTGGCCCTGCCCCGCAGACCCGCTCCGGAGTCGAAGGGCGTTGGCCTTGTTCCAAGAGCTCGCCATAGAGAACCAGAACGACGTGCACCTGGTGGCCACCGGAGACCTCAAACTAGACCTCCAGCTCCAGTCATTGCTCCTGCAGAACGCTCCGCCGCTGCACATCTTCCGCGTTGTCGTTTCGAACAAGTCCCATCGCTACGCCCCTCCCATCTTGGAGCAATACTTGTTCACGCTCTTGAATGCAGGCCATATGATTGCTGCCACCTCGTTTCTACACCTTGTGTTGGAGCGGCATGACTACTCGTTCTCCCACCAAATGTGGTCTTTTTTTGCCTCCAGAGCAATCTCTCTGGGCAACTACCCCTCGGCTATAATGGTGTACCATGAACTTATCGACCCCGCCGGGAGTGACGCCGCCCACGTGACCGTGGGGCACGTGCCTCTCAACCCCCATGTGCCTTTTCTTCTTCTACCCACGGTCATCGAAGCCTTGTGCATCATTTACCAGCAGAACGGGGACTACAATCTCGTGCAAGGTCTCTGTGAGTATTTCGAGCGGTATTACTCTCTTTTTGGCCATAGAGACGTGTACCAAACGCTATGCATAGCACGCGTGGAGACCCTTCTGAAGCAGGGGAACTTAAAGTTGGCCCTAGAGGCTTACAACGAATTGGCTGCTAATTACAGAGGTTACAAGCGGTACGAGGACCCGAAAAAGTCCTTCCACTCACTTATGCATGCGGCCCATCTCAACCATAAGCGAATTGAGCACAACATCCAGGACAACGTCTCCGAATCGGGTGCAGAAAATGCAGATTTCAACCCGGCTATGGTGTCTGGGTTCACTCTTCATGATCAAACATACCCCATTTTCGACGGCATCCTCCAGAAAGCTGATCTTCCCGAATTCCATGGACTTCTTCTGCAAAACATCGACTCACTACAACGACGCTCCCCGAACCTCCTCGAACGGCTCTTGGCTCTTGTTTCCGCAAACCACTACTCTATCAACAAGTTCGTTATCATCAGTCTCTGTGAGCTAGGTTTTGCATTTGAGGCTATTGCTATCAATAACAAGATGCTAGAGAAGCTTCCGTGGCAGCCCACGCGGCTTGATCCATCTCTTTTTGATGAGCAATTCATTGCGATTTTCTCCTGTTTGAAAAAACATCTAGAACTGTCCAAAACGTCTCAAAAATTTCACAGGATCTTGATTAATTCGTTCTGGCTCTGCCAAAAGGTACACCATAAGCACCTTTTGTATGTGACGTGCTTGCGAGCTTTTGTTTGTGCTTACGTTGCGTCTCCATATGGTAATCTTGACGAGCTCAATCGGATTTTGAACTCACAGACCAAGCAATTCAGGCAATTACCCTTGGACCTGGAGAGTTATGAGCGTGCAAAAGCTTTGGGTGTGGACACATCTCTAATAAGTGATGATTTTGGCATAAACTGGACGGACCAATGATAACTGCAACCCTAATTTCACCGCCTTGTCACCTTATTGCCATTCTAAATTCACTTCATTATTGCATGTGGTAATTCACAAGAACAAATCACCCTAGCTTTTGCATTTCAAGAATCTGGCTGAAGAATCTTTCTGCTGGTGCAATTTCATGCCACAATTCTGAAACAATTGAGACTTAATCGCTTCTAGGAGGATTGATCCGGTGGATACGCACGTCTTCGCTATCCTTCAAGTCTCCAACAACAGCGATATCCTGGGGTGTAATGAAGATGGACTGGGCCATGGAGTTTCTCAACTCGTGGATCAAAAGACGGATGGCAATTGTACGGTTCACCGAGTCCATGAACACGTCGAACTCGTCCAAGCCACAGACTCGTGGCTTCATCACTTTCCAAATACTAAGCAAAAACGCTATTTGGGTAAACGACTTCTCGCCTCCGGAAAGCGACAGCACGGCCCGCGTGTCTTTGTCGTCTTTTGTCTGGACCTCAGTGACCACTCGTTTCTTGGCGAAATCGAACTCGAGCTTTCCCTTGAACCCTCTCAACGCCAATGACTGTTCAAACGACAGTTTGGCCCGCGTCAATTTCTCCTTGATGGTGATGTTGAGATTTTCAAACCGGGCGTTCAAGTCATTTTCAAGCGTGATCCGTGCATTATCAACATCAATAACGCTCTGCTCACATTTCTCCTTGAGTGCTTTGCTGTCCATGACTTCCTTCTGAATATCCTCGAAGGTCTTTGTGTTGTTTTTTTCGCTCTCTTCTATGGCTTGCTGAATAGCCCGGAACTCATTGGTGATTGATTCCGTGGAGTCTGTTTCTTCAATAGTGATATCAGATCTTGCACATCGTTCTTCTGCCTGAGCCTTGAGTTCCTGGTGCTTTTCAATGTCTTTCATCTTCTTCGCTTCAAACTTCTCAATGTCCTGCTCAAGGTCGTGGATTTTAGCACGTAGCCCGTCGATCTCTGCCAAGAGCAACTGCTCAGACTCAGTGCTTTTGGAAATCTTCTCTTCACATTGCAACAAGTCGCCTGCGGCTCGGTCCTTCTCGGCCTGTGCGGCCTGGAACTTCTCCTTCAACGAATTAAAGGTCTTTTTATTCTCACTGAGGTTCTGCAAAAGCTCCACTGACATCCCCTCCCTTGTCTTGATTTGGTTTTCACAGTGCTCGATCTGCGCCCGTAGACTTTCGATCTTGCCGTAGTCTCCTTCTTCGGTGAGGGCCTGTTCTATGGTGAATATCTGGCTGCCGATTTCCTTCAAGTACTGCTTCTTGTTTGCCAAATTCTTTTGGGCGTTGATCTTCTTTTGGTGCTCTTCCGCACGGAGCTTGTTTCGCTTCTTCTGAATCGAGGCTTCCACATGAAGTGCTTCGTCGAGCTCTGCGCTGATGGAATCTCCACTAACTTTACCCGCAAGTTTCAAGAGATCTTTCAGATAAAACACGGGGTCTCGGGATAAATGGCCGTCTCGGCGGGCCACTCGGATCCCGGACCGCCGGTCATTGACGCAAAAGGCATTCCTGACCGAGCCATCTCGAGTCACATTCTCGGCCTCGGCGATGGAGTCGCAAACAACAATCTCCTCCACGCTCGCAGAGTCAATAAGCGTATACAAGACATCACTGTTCTGAATATCCAAGGTATCCAACAACGTGGTGAAGTTTTCGTTCTTTTTGTACTCAAATTGCTCAAACTTTCGTACAATGATGCTCTTGTAGATTTGCTTATTCCGCATGTGCTGGTTCAAAAGCTTGCGGTCGTGTTCGTCACAAACCACAAACGAGTCAAGGGTCCTCTGCAAGGTTGCATTGATAAGATCTCTCCAGTGAGTGTAGTCCTGCTTGACTGAAACATAATAGCCAATGGGGCCGATTGGTTTCTCATGCCAAGCCGTTTCCTTGGCCAAGTCTCGCATGAGATAGTTGATATTGAGCCCAAAAGCGGCATAGCCGTCGTTTTTGGTGCGTTCAAAGCTCCGGAGCTTTTCCCGTAGCAGGCTGACCAAAGAGCTTTGGTCGGCCAACTCTCGGTTGAGAGCTTCCATTTGTGGCGAGGTGCGTTCGAAGCTCTGGTGCAAGCTTTGCGCCTCGTCCCGCTCCTTTAGAAGCGTTTGGTGTCTCTTTTGCAACGCCTCGAGACGCTGTGCCATCAAGTCCTTGGAGCCGCCATTGGCGTCGTCGATTTTAGTTTGTTCTCGCACAATGGACTGCTGGTGCTTTTTGATTTGCTCGCCAAACTCCTCGATTTCGTTCTTGTAGTTCATCAAGTCCGCCCGAACACTCTGGACTTTCTTTGCGGAATCATTATAGAGCGCCTCGGCCTTCTTGAGGTCGTCTTCTTTGGTGGAGGCCAAGCGAATACAGTCGGCCTTCTGGGCATTCAAGTCAGCGAGTTCGTGCCTCGCCAGTTCCACATTCTTCGTGTACTCATCAATGCTGGTCTGGCAGTGGGCCACGTCTTGGTGCTTTGCTTCGATGTCAGAGCAGCGCTTGGCAAGACGGCGCTCCAAGACCTCCACATTGAACCAGTAGATTTTCCCGTTGATCTTCTCGAGCTGCTGGCGCAAGGTGTGCGAGTGCTTGTACTTGCGGTAGTTCCGCTCACACTCCGCGTACCTCCGGGAAGCCTCGTCGAGGTACTTCTTGGCGGCCACCAGGCGCGTCTGAAGCCCCAAGATGCTCCGCGAAGCCTCCTGGTAGTTTTGGATGATGGACTGGATGTTGGTGGCCTCGGAAAAGTAGGCGAAGCGGCTCTGCTCCGTGCTGCTGGCTATGAACTCGCGGGCCTTGTCCTGCGAAAGGAAGGAGAGCGGGTTGTTGACCACAATGAAGAAGCGCTGGAGAATCTCGTCCAAGGTCTTCTTCTTGGTGGACACCACGGACCCGTTCTCGCTCTTGATGGCGTACAGATTGGTGCCCTCGCGGCTGAGCTTGCGCTCCACGTAGATCACCTTGCCGTACACCTCGGGCTCAAAGGCATCGAGCCCGTCGTTATCTAGAGCCACCACCACGCGCGACATGGTCTTGCCGTCCTTGATGAGCGACTTCATCGACGACCCGCGGCTGGTGTCCATGGCCTTGGCGCCGAGCCCCACGGAGATCCCCGTCAACACGGCACTTTTGCCGGACCCGTTGCGGCCAATGATGAAGTTCATGTGCGGCCCGAAGCTGAGCTCGAAGTGGTCGTGGCACATGAAGTTCTTGAGCGTGAGCCGGAGAATGCTGCCCGCCTTGCGCCCGCGCCGCGACCCGCCGTTGTCGCTGGCTTCGTCGTCCGACTCCTGCGACGACTCCGAGTCATGGTCGTCGTCCCGATTCATCCTGAGCCGCTTCTGCGTGAGGAGCTGTGACATGTACTGCTCGGCGGACTGGCCGGAGCTGACCGAGTACGGCCTTTTCTGCGCCGGAGCGGCCGCGCCGTGGTCGACTGCCTCGGACGGTTGCATTGGCTCTGGACTTGTTGATGCGCGCCGAGTAGTTGGTGCTAGCTGCTTAGTACGCATCGCACCTGCTGGTACGCACTACCAGAGCAGTAGAACCATCTCATGAATTTAACAAGCGAGATTGTTGTCACCAAAAACTCAAGGTTGACTGATTTAAGTCATTTCAATCTACACAGAGCAGCTGAAAGAGGGATGAATTGGTACTCTAAGCTACAGGTCAAATTTGTCTCTAAGCTCAGGTGTATCGGACTTTTGGAACCTTTGTTCTGCTTAAATATTCTAAGATAAGTATAATTGTAAATAGAACCCTAAAAGAACTAATTTGCAATCAGTCTACCAACCATGAATAACAATGTTCTATGATGGGCGCCAAAGGCCATTTAGTTCAAATTTATAAACCTACCTACGTTTGCTGGGCGACAGGATGTGATTACTGGTTCTGACTGGTCAGTAATCGAGCCATCAGCCAACTACCATACTAAACAGTGTACTAACCATACTAAACAGTGTACTAAACAGTGTACTAAACAGTGTACTAAACAGTGTACTAACCATACTAAACAGTGTACTAAACAGTGTACTAAACAGTGTACTAAACAGTGCTCTATGCCATGACTATACTATGTGGTATACCATGTACTATCATGTGTACTGTAAACGGACTACATTCCACTGATCTCTGCTTCACTGTATCACTACTGACTTCTGTACTCGGCTACTTCTACTCTACTACTTACTACTACCTATAGCTACTTACTACTTACTACTACCTATAGCTACTTACTACTTACTACTTACTACTTACTACTTACTACTTACTACTACTACTTACCGAAGCTCGTGCATTGTGCTCATGCAGCCGTGACATACAAAAGAAGTGTAGGTGCCACAAGAAATTGTCTTGACACTCGAGTGGAACAGTGGCAATGGACTTTGCAGGATCTGCGTCCCGATACTGGGAAACGAGGCCAGTGATGTCTGCTGAGAGCTGGAGAAGGTTATTTTTGAGGAGCTGAAGGCCGGTCCAAACTTGATGTTCTTCCTCTCGTAGAAGTATAGTAGTATAGTAGAGTAGTATAGTAGTAGAGTAGAGTAGTATAGTAGTATAGGAAAAGAGTAGTAGACTAGTAGTAGACTAGTAGAGTAGTAAAGTAGTCGAGTAGTATAGTATTAGACTAGTAGACTAGTAGACTAGTATAGTAGACTAGTAGTCTAGTATAGTAGACTAGTAGAGTAGTAGAGTAGACTAGTAGACTAGTAGACTAGTAGACTAGAACTAGTAGAGTAGTACTAGTATAGTAGTATAGTAGTATAGTAGTATTAGTATAGTAGTATACTAGTAGAGCAGACTAGTAGACTAGTATAGTAGTATAGTAGACTAGTAGAGTAGACTAATGGACTAATGGACTAGTATAGTAGTATAGTATAGTAGTATAGTATAGCAGATACTTTGACGTTTAGTACTTGTAATTCAGTCAGTGTATTCATTGATTCCTTAGAGGAATCTGGGGTTTATCTACTTACTACTTACTACTTACTACTGTTCGGGTTCTTGCTCCCGTATGCCGGTTCCCCTAGTGGTCCAGATATGATAGTTCTAACATGCACTGCTCCATAGGATCTACAACGGCCAGTAGCCCAATCGGAACCTACTGTACTGTACTGTACTCTACTAGACTAGACTAGACTAGACTATAGTATACTATACTAGTATATTACTATACTATAGTATACTATACTACTATATTACTAGACCACTATATTACTATACTACACTACACTATACTATACTAGTATAGTATACTATACTACTATATACTATACTATAGTATACTATACTACTATATTACTATACTACTATACTACTATATTACTATACTGCTATACTATAGTATACTATACTATACTAAAGTCTGCGAGAATAAGGCCAGTTCTGAATCCAAGGGATCCCTTTACCTCTATCCAAACAGACATGAGCTCAAGGTTGAGAAGCATGTAAAGAAGGTGGCCATGAACAACCCGAGTCCTCTTCTATGTCTCAGCTTACCATGGATTTTTGCCAAAGTCGGGAAACATTCCAACCACTCTACAGTTCCAATTCTATTTAGGAAACGATTGGAATATTAGTTTCTTGGCATGGAAGCCCATCCGCCACACCTGTACTTCACCTTTCAAGACGGCTATGCTTTCACTAACACACCCACCGATTACAGCAATTGGTACTTGGGGTTTGACTGTCGACTTTTTTTCGGTAATTCTATCAAAACTCAATTGAGTTGAAGAGCGAAGGGAGAGTCAACAGCGTCTTTCGCTCGTGCATTATTTCCGCCTGATAGAGCACCAAATTTTCCACGGTACAGGAGAACATCCAATAAAGTTGTTTTAAGTGGATCTCTATTCTTCCCTTTCGACGAGAACTAAATCACTGTACTACACTGTACTACTATACTACTATACTACTATACTACACTATACTACTATACTACTATACTACTATACTATACTAGACTATACTATACTGTACTGTACTATACTATACTATACTGTACTGTACTATACTAGACTAGACTACACTATACTACTATACTACTATACTATACTACACTATACTATACTACTATACTACTATATTACTATACTGTACTATACTATACTATACTATACTATACTATACTGTACTGTACTGTACTGTACTGTACTATACTATACTATACTACTATACTACGATACTACACTATACTACTATACTGCACTATACTATACTGTACTGGACTATACTATACTAGTATACTGTACTGTACTGTACTGTACTGCTATACTATACTACACTACACTATACTACACTGTCGTTCTAGTGCTTACCTGGCACCCTATGGAGTCCATATCACACGAATCCAGCAAGTATACTATACCATGGGTTTCTAAGTATGGCAACATATGGCAGCGTAGTATATGGCAGTGTATTATATGGCAGTGTAGTATATGGCAGTGTAGTATATGTATACAGTGCAATATATAAGTACAGTGTAGTCTGAATTAGCCTAGACTGCTGGAACACTCCAGATTACCTGTTGACCCGGATCCTTGGCTCAACATATTCTCCGGAAAAGATGCAACGCCAATGAGCGTAATGGGAACTGCACCCAGACCGTTCTAAGACCACTGGATCCCTTCCTGGCAACCATCAATAACATAACTAACTAGGTACACAAGTATCTAACAGTCATTACAGTCTGGTAGTATATGTACTTACATAAGGTATATAGTGTGGTACTTGTAGTGCTATTGTAGTGCTATTGTACTTACTCTTTACCTTACATACAACTCGGCTGGATGACTACCATCATGCCAATTGGTCGACCCACCACTTGACCACTGGATGAGTTTCCAGTCCTCTGGTTGCGTACACTGGTCATACTCCCCGCCTCACGGTACCAACAGGCCACACCTCAAAATCAGAATAGTGTCGACCGAGTACCGGATCCGGATTCTGAGAAATTCACAGAGGTACTTTGATTTCTTCGGCCAAACCCATCACATACCCTGTAAAAGGCGGTGGCATCGATTCTTAAACGTTTTATTCGGCAAAGGGCACATCTGATAAAGCTCTAGCTGCTTGCGTAAATAGTGTATACTTTTCTTCGATCTTTTGACTCGACACTATGGTTGGCTATTACTAGAGTTTTGTTACGGTATTTTCTTTGACTTGAAAATAGGTTAAACTATCTACTCCTTACTCTTCCGGGAATATGACACTACACTGTACAGACTGTACAGACTGTACTATACTGTACTATACTGTACTATACTGTACTATACTGTACTATACTGTACTATACTGTACTATACTGTACTATAGACTGTACTACTGTAATACTTACTCCTTACTACTTACTACTGTACTACTATTACTACTATTACTACTATTACTACTATTACTACTATTACTACTGTACTACTATTACTAGTATTACTACTACTACTACTACTGTACTACTTACTACAGAACTACTATCACTACTACTACTAGTACTACTACTACTACTGTACTACTGTACTACTATTACTAATACTGTACTACTGCACTACTATTACTACTACTGTACTCTATTACTACTATTACCACTATTAATCCTATTAATACTATTACTACTTCCTACAGTACTACTTACTTCTCTACTACAGTACTACTATTACTACAGTACTACTATTACTACTACTTACTTCTCTACTACTGTACTACTATTAATACTATTAATACTATTACTACTTACTACAGTACTACTTACTACTATACTACTTACTACTGTACTCTAGTACTACAGTACTACTACTACTGCTACTGTACTACTTCCTACTGTACTACTTCCTACTGTACTACTATTACTACTATTACCACTATTAATACTATTACTACTGTACTACTATTACTGCTACTGTACTACTATTACCACTATTAATACTATTACTACTCTACTACTACTACAGTACTACTTACTACAGTACTACAGTACTACTCTACTACTTACTACTCTACTACTTACTACTTACTACTTACTACTTACTACTTACTACTTACTACTTACTACTACTACTCTACTACTCTACTACTACTACTTACTACTACTACTGTTCTACGTCTGTTGATTACCTGGTTGCCGATGAATCATTCCAACGGAAACAGGGACGTGGACTGCGTGTACACGGGCTTCGTCTAAGTTGTAGTTCTCACAGCTGATAGTCCACCTGCATTTCTGTAGTGTACCACCTGCACCACCCTGAATCACGGCTGCCCTGAATATCCACTGAGCTTCTATACACTGCTCCAATAACTGCTTGGTTTGGCCTCTGCTACTTAATGTGCTGTGTCGGCCATGTCCGGGCATCATGCACATTTGTGTAGTTGAAGGTGTGGTCTAAGCCTCGCCAAGTCTAGGATTCACAGTGTCCCTGAGCATAACAATGGTGTAGTGTAGTGTAGTAGTGTGGTGTAGTGTAGTAGTGTAGTGGAGTGTAGTAGTGTAGTAGTGTAGTCTAGTAGTGTAGTAGTCTAGTAGTGTAGTGTAGTGTAGTGACCAGTAACTGTGGGTAAGAGTAGACACTACCTCTAGAGGTGACCGAGAGTAGGGTGGACTCAGGTTGTGACCGTTATCGCAAGTATGGGAAGGTGTGGATGTCTGGTTGACAGGTTGCGCGCACCTTGGCTGCAAATCACGTGCCCTGGCTGCAATGTCCTACGTCCACTTTGTGGGGCGGAGTTTCACCAGTCCCGGGCACGGCGACTAGGCCAGGAACCGGCTTTAATATCGACACTTTCACAGCTTCAAGCCACGCCAACCTGGCAAGCTGGTACCACTTCTGGACACTCGGATGTTCAGTCAGTCCTTCTATTAGTCAATTAGCCAGTACAGTGACGGAAGAATCTAGAGTAGTACAGTTAGAGAGTAAGGGAGGAGATGAAAGGGGGAGAGGGGGAGAGCAGAGTAGTGACAGGTGCTTGGGTTCAACTACAGTCTCAGTTAACCGCAACTATGGTGTAAGGTGTGTCCACCAAGATCTAGCCTAATGCGTTTTCCTAGAGTTAGCAGCTCCATCTCTGTGTCACTCAGGAGAGTAATGTTTACAGATAGGGTCTAATATCTTCTATGTATGGAGAGACAAGAGGTCACTCAGCTGATCCGAGATAATTGATAGTCCGGGTATTAGGCACAAGGTGGACAGAATAGAGTAGGGAGTAGATCAGAGTGACAGAATAGACAGCAGGACAGAATGACTCAACTAGAGTTTGTCGAACACAGCAAACCTGTAGCAACTTCTGTCCACGTAGACTTCAATCCAGAGCCGGGCACATAAGAGACCTTTGTCTTAACTTGACTCTTGCTATAACCAAACTTCAATGTATGATCTGTGTGGCTCACGTTACACCAATCCGTCCTGCTGTTGATCCACCTTGACATCCACGTAGCTAGAGGGCGGTTGTATGCACTCCGGCCTGCCGCTTTTTGCACCCAAATGGGCGAAATCGACGCTAATGCTTCCTGAAACTCGAACGGTCATACACTCACGTGCTGAAAGCATCGCCATCCATTAATAAACTTCCTCGTGTCACTCTCGAGACCTCTTCGGGGTACTTGGTGACGGATTCTTAATCCTCCACAGACTTCTTCAGACTGTCTTCACCAGACACCTCCGACACATACTCGCTGATCACCACTTCCCTTCTCTCCAAAGCAGTAAACTCGGTCCCCTTCACCTTGGCGTACAAATAGGCACAGCCAACCCTCACGCCCGCAGACATCAAGGTCAATAAGAGACCGCCAAAGGGCGTAATGACAAACGCACCAAACGGACCCCAGTCGTCCAGGTTATAGAGCCCGTTCCACACTAGAAGAAGCTTCCCCCCCTCCTTGGCAGACCCATAGTACACCGTACCAAACACAAACACCCCAAGCAAAGCACCCAAGCCGCCCACCATGACATCCACGCCCCTGACGAACCAGAAAAATCTCTCGTTGAGTCCGAGGAGAATCGACGGGATGATGGCCGCAGACACCAAGTCGGCTATCAAGTAGATCTGCAAGATGTTATCGGCAACCTTGATGGCCAAAACGATGGTGGGAATCATCACAATGACCACCAAGCTGCGCACGTAGATCATCTTGAGCTTGTTTCTGAAGAAGTCATTGGAGATGGTGGACACCATGGCACTTTGCAACGAGTCTAAGGTGCACGTGGACAAGGCAATGACAAAGATAAGCACAAATGCCACCACCCAGCGAGGCATCTCCGCAAGCAAGATGAACATCGCATTGAAGCCGTTTTCATCGGCCACCTCCAATTTGCCCGCCCACACGGCCAAAAACCCCGTGCAGCCGATGAGCGTGCAGATGACAAACGTCACAAAGGATGCAAGCGAGCATCCGATCCAGAGATCCTTGTTTGTTTTGCTGGCAAACGTCCGCAACCAGAACCCGGCCATGAAACAGTCGTTGGTCGCGATAGCCACGGGCAAAATGTACACCAACTGCCAGCC
Organism: Metschnikowia colocasiae; assembly: GCA_002370175.1. Taxonomy (NCBI): domain Eukaryota; kingdom Fungi; phylum Ascomycota; class Pichiomycetes; order Serinales; family Metschnikowiaceae; genus Metschnikowia; species Metschnikowia colocasiae. Next base: position 37,932 of record NKZV01000903.1, read on the forward strand.
AAGCTTGTTTGCGTCGAGAAGGTGGGAAGGCGCAACCTGCGATTTGTCGATCTTGATTTCCGACCCCATTCCGGCTGCAGCAATCACCACCAACACCATCACAAGCATGCCCTGGAAGTTGTCGGTGATGAAGCTGACTCGGAAGCCTCCAAACAGCGTATAGATGGTGGTGACTGCACACTCGACTATCACCGCCCCAAGCGCATTGAGGCCCGTCAAGGTCTCGATGGCTCCGCGCAACGCAGAGAGTTCTCCAATCAAGAACAAGAACATGGTGAGACACGTGAAGAACGAGAGGTAGAGCGCCGTGACCACGCCAAACCGCCCCCGCACCCACTCCGTCAAAATAAACCCATGCGGGCACTTTCTGCGGATGAGTGGGCCCACGGCCGCAAACCCGAGAATAGGAAGCGATCCTGAAAGCGTGTACACGAGAAGCCCATGGAGGCCCGCGGTGTTGGCGATTTGGGCGTAGGTGGTGAGAATTCCACACCCCATAGCTATTGTTAGTACATTGAAGCTCTGGGCGACCCGCTCAGCACATGGCTGAGCACTTCATAGAGGGCTACTACAACTGGAGGACTTGCATGAGCCACGCGGACGCAATTGCTGCCAGTATCACCAACCTACCTCTGATTTGCAGTCTTGCTTTATTCAGCTGAGGATCTCATAAGTTTGAACAAGCCGTGAAGCCCCTGGTTTTATCATGACCGAGCTACCATATCTCAAGTCAACTGATCTTCACAATAAAGAAATGATCGGTTGGTAGCCACTGGTCTTCACAACAAAGCAACAGATGGCTGTGGTAGCCACTGGTCTTCACAACAAAGCAACAGATGGCTGTGGTAGCCACTGGTCTTCACAATAAAGGAATGATCGGTTGAAAATGCCCGCTTTCGTTGACAACATGTGTCCATCGGTTTACTTTGCAACTGGCCTCCTCACGCAAGTTCTAGCTTGATCGAGTTCGAACGGTGTATCTCAGCATCGCCGATTCATAAAGAAAAGGCTCTGCACCCGCTAGCAAGTCGCATATCTGAAGATATCGGAAGATATCGAGTAAAAGTGTACGTACCGGAAGCGATGAAGTTGATGGCCAAGGGAATACCTCTTTGCGTACCATTGGAAGAGAGGAAGTTATCTTTGCTGGCGAATTTCCAGGCGAGAAAAAGCCCCGAGGCCAAGAGGAAAGCATAACTCAAATAAATGATCGCATTGCTGCCTTGAGACAGAAGTTGTGCCATTCTCGAAATTTGGGAGATGACTTGTCTCCGCCGAGGCGGGCATCGGCTTTTATAGACAAACTGCAGGCCGCGCTACAATCGCCCAACCGCATAGAGAGCGCGGTATACAGGATATGCTCTTAGCCGGGACGAGTCAATAATGCGTCGGAGTCAACCGAGTTCGGCCTCAGCGCCATTCGAAACTATCCACAAGAGTCTGTGGCCATGACCACGTATGGGGCTCGGAGTCAAAAGTAACAGATGATCGGAGAAAGGTTGTAGTTTTCGGGCATGGAATTATTAACTCAGACTAGTTTTTTTCGTGCATGGTGGCCGAGACATCGCATTCAAAAAAAGAAATCAAAAAACAAATGCTCCACGGCAGGTTCGAACTGTCGACCTTCAGATAACACACCAGGAATATGAGACTGACGCTCTGCCAACTGAGCTAGTGAAGCACTTTGTGGTGGAAATTTTTGTGGCTCATTCTGCTTTGTGGTACACTGTGTTTGTGGTTTCTTCTCATAGGTTACAGCACTTTCTGTGGGTAATGCTCGTTTCAAATTTATGGGCAAAAGGTTTGTGGATCGTGGTCTGTACCCACCAGGAAGGTCTCTTCTTACGGAACCAGCCTTGCTAGCAACGAATCGAGCTTATACAGCCCAGCCTAACTTCACCCACTTCAATGTCGCTCCCAAACTCGCCCTTCTCCTTCACTTACACTCCGCCGGACACACCAATGGGATGGAAAGGGGTGTCACGTGCGCACCCCAACACACCGCAGAGTCTGGGAAGTGCCAGCCCCACCTCCGACACCCATCTCATTGCCCCGGGCATGTTATCGGGGTTGACCATCGACACCGCAGACCTTATTCTTGACATCCGCCCCAACACCATCAGCGAAGTTGAACGTGGGTTGGGCGGCGTAGATCTGGGCACGCAGCGGAAAACGCAGCACGCCACCCACACAGGCTTAAAGCCCACGTCCGCCGTAGCGTCCCTCCTCGACTTGTGCAGAGGCGAGGCCTTAACCGGTGGAAGTGTCTCGGCGGAGCTCATCAATGTAGCGAGTCAGACCACCGCCAACCCGTTTGCAGGGTATTCCGGCAAAGAACAAGTCCACGGACCCGTACCTCTGGCCCCCGGCGACGACCACTACGAGTACCACGTGCAGGTGGCCACGCTGTGCCAGAAAGGGGATTTTGTGAGCTATTTCTTCGGCTACATCAAATTGCAGAACGAGAGGCCCAAAGGGTATAGGCTCACGGAGTTCCAGTGGGCGTTCTACTTTATCTGCGGGCTCGTGGACAATGACCTCCGAGAGTACCTTTTGGAGGCGTATCCTTCATCGCTCATGGACGTGTTTCGCCACTACCATCGCTTCTCCATCAAGAGAGATATTGACCGGTACTTGACGACGCCGCGGGGTACGGGTGCGGAGGCTGCGGAGACGGTGGGTGCAAAATCCAGTCACGTGCCGCAGTAGAGTGAAATGATTCGGCCATTTAGATTTGGCTGTTGGTGACGATGTGAGGGATGATGTGAGGGATGATGTGGTGACGATGTGACAATTGTGGAGTTGATTTGCTGTAGAGTCCGTATAATGTCATAAGTGAGAGATATTGTAAACCCAACTACTGGTGTCGGATCTGGTCTATGATCTCACTTGCCGCTTTCTGCTAGTTTAAAAACTGGAAAAGACTAGTACAAGCCGAACGGAGCAGCAATACTTCGTGATTAACATACAAACTACACTATATCCAAGGCCGGTACTGCACACTGCCGGTTTATTCAAAGACGGAACCAGTTATAGGGAAGCTTGTCCCATCCGAAAGTGGTTACCTAGAGACTAGGGTCACAGAGCCCAGAATCTAGTGTTGGGTATAATGATAAGGCCTGTGCACTAGTACTACTACATTACAGTACTTCTAGACTACTGTACCACTCCACTATATACCCAGAATCAGTATGACACCTTATTTCAGCCATAGAGTACTTTGCTGTGCTCGAGAGCTGAAAGCGTCCCGGCTTACTATGAAGTTTTGTACAGCACGAGGCTATTGGCCAGTGATACTAGCGGTTCAAGGCACGCTGGATTCCTTGGAGAGCGCAATAGGTGGAACAACTTCTTTGGAACTGATTGACTCGCAGTAACAACTTAAGGATGGTCATTATATGGGCATTATTATTAGGGGTGTCGACGGCTGAAAGCCTCTTGGAACGTATCTATGGCATGAAATGAGAGAAGCTATTTATTGATATTGGCGAGGAACGGCTCTGATCCTCCTATGGCTAGTGCTGACAGTATATACACTTCAGTATGTACACTTCAGTATGTACACTCAGAATATTTCTTTCCATATTTAGTATCTGACAATATGAACTTATAGACTAACTTATGATCATATTAGATTATGGATCATCTTTATGGATTAAATATAGTTTGGACTACTAATCTGCAAATAGATTACGTTATCTTAGATTATGACTAACTTAGAAGATGCACTCGTCAAAGAAAAGCTCTATAAAGCTTTACACTTTCGCATTATGTACTCAAATCTGTTTCAAGGTACCATTCAGTGCACTTGCCCTATCCGTACATTCCTACATATGTACTCTACCTATTTATATCTACTATATCTACTATATCTACTATATCTACTATATCTACTATATCTACTATATTTACTATATCTACTATATCTACTATATCTACTATATCTACTATATCTACTATATCTACTATACCTATTTATATCTACTATATGTACTCTACCTATTTATATCTACTATATCTACTATACCTATTATATCTACTATGTTTATTATCGATCGTTAGACCCCATGGGTAGTGCGCTGCCCATCAGGATTAGAACCTACGCTGCTCGATCAGAGGTGAGAAGGGGAAGCCCGAATAGCCGAGCACAACCCCTATTTGATAGGAGGCGGGTATCCCGACCGGAGCTATCGGTACTACCCCTATCGATACCTGATCAGCCGATACGGCCGCGGAGCGAAACCGGAACGGATCAGCTACCGTATACCTTAGCTTGTTGCTCCATTGCTGTGATAAGCCACGGATAAGAAATGCCGAGTATTCTAAGACCACTTGATTCCTCTCGAGGAATTATCAACGAATACACTGATTACAAAGTACTAACGTTCAAAGAATCTAACATATTTTCTTACGATATTATTATCCTTACGATATGTACTATAGTTAGATGCACCATACATCTACCGATAATGATTAGAGCCTACACAGCTCGACCCAATGTGGGATTCAGAGACCAGACATTGCATATCAGGCTGAACTTGGCAAGGTATTTAAAGGAACCGAAAGCGAAACATAGAGAGCAGCCCACATGACTGATACTTACTACAGACCCCAAGAGGGAATAATGTTCAGAACAGAGAAACGATGCCAGAAGGTGTCGAAGTGTTTGGATGCAGATCTAGCAACAACACCGCCAAGACAGTCTAGCAACAACACCACCAAGACAGTCTAGCAACAACACCGCCAAGACAATCTAGGTCTGGGTTCTAATAATGTTCATGGGTGGCCAATATCATGGTCGTAGTTGCAAAAGACCATAGCAGCGTCTACCAGTGAGGCAGACTCTTTGGGCTCTTTGAAGGCAGCAGACGCTGTATGGTTGAGGAATCATGAAAGAATTGAAGATTGAACAGATGAGCAACACAATGCAAGTGGTGTGATAATAAAACATAGTCAAGCAGGTTTCCGATGGAATGTTTAAGAAAGGTGAGACCTGAAAATGGAGTGACCATCGTCAGAAGCGGCCATTGCATGGTTCCTAGTCAAGTTCTCGAAGCTACTTGCGGTTCGTCCGTATTGGGTACCCTGGAGCGAACACTTCCATTTTTCCTGTAACCCCTCGACTCCGCTTGAGTACCACCAACGAATAAATCTAGCTAATTAGGTACTAGACCAACGGGGTTAATACGTAGATTGTATGTAGTATTGTATGTAGTATTGTATGTTGTATCTGTATATTATCTGTATATTATCTGTATATTGTATCTGTATATTATCTGTATATTATCTGTATATTGTATCTGTATGTAGTTTCCAATTATTATTAGCGAATCCTGTATACTTCTTAAGTTGTAGTCTGTCATGATGTTCTTCGAGACTAATCGGAGTTATAGACAATGGACCAATTACTACACTCATACAGCATCGAATGAACTGCAAGAGAAGCATCCAGATTCTCCATGGAAGGTGCGACAAAGGTCCGCCGTTTCCGAAGCTGGCGATGTGACTCCATTTTAGGGTCTGTGACTCCCTATACCTGATCGAGCAGTACCGGCTTCTTCTCCCGATGAGTGTGCTGTACTCATCGGAGAGAATCTAATCATTAGTATCTATCATGTCTATCATGTCTATCATGTCTATCATGTATCTATCATGTCTATCATGTATCTATCAAGTATCATCTAATATTTCACTCGTCAGGATTTGCTTGTGGTGTCATGGCAGGTTTGAGTTTGCTTCAACACGACTCACTCTTCAATAGGCCTTTGCACCCAAATATCCAATAGACTACCTCTATCACCAAGAATATTACTCCTTAGAGATGTGAAGTATTACTCCTTAGAGATGTGAAGTATTACTCCTTAGAGATGTGAAGTATTCTCCTTAGAGATGTGAAGTATTCTCCTTAGAGATGTGAAGTATTCTCCTTAGAGATGTATTGAAGTAAGGTCTCTGCTACCGGTCCTGTATGCCCAGCAGAGGCAGAAAGCTACCACTTGGAGTGCCATTGACCAAAGGATGGCTTGGTTAATATCCCCGTTGAACGCATCCGTGGCACGTGCACATATGGCAGTAGCATTAAAGAGTATACAAGACATTCAGAGCCTAGCTGAGTGAAGTATCAGCACTGCATCAAAAGGTGGAGAGTTTGAGCATGACACCAGCTTTTGTTTCCTATTTTGTTATATTCAGACGTCCAGCTTCACGACTCCGGTCTTGGCTCATCGTGAAGCATTCTCTTGTCTTTAGCATGCGTCTGGCTGCCTATCAACTGTTGGCATAGGACTGTTTCTGTCAAGTTCGACTTGACCACGATGACCGGCTGACCAAGGATGATGAGCTTATGTCCTTATACTTGATATTCCACACTTCATACCATACTGACTCATACTCATACCATACTCATACTCACTCATACTCACTCATACTCATATTTCTCGTGCTTAGTGCCTTCATGCTACCTTGTTTCGAGCTATCGGATTGAGCTCAATGGCCCGAGTAAGGAGTCCGAACTTGAACACGTTTGCCTACTTATATTTCTGTTGTATTGCTGTAAACAGGAATAAGTCCGGTCTATTTCTCGGTGACATCCAGCACTTACAACAGCTTGATGACTTCCTGCAAAACCTTCAAGGCAAAAAGATGGTCTTCCTCCTGGGCCAAACCGCTGACGGTGAGCGCAGCAACCACGCCATCACAACCAGCAATGCGGATGGGCACGGAGCCGCCGTGGGTGGCGTACTCCAAGGGGTCGATAAAGAAGGCCTTCTCAAGAGTCATGGAGGCGTCTGCCTCGACTTTGGCGGCCAATTTGCGGCCAATGTAGAAGGACGACTTGCCGAAGCGGAACACGGTCCTCTGTTTGCGCAGCACCCAGTGGTCGTTGTCGAGAATGGCGCCGTTTTTGGAAGCCGAATGGAACGCCACCTGGCCGTTGGTGAAGGTGATGTCAATGAGAATTGCCTTGGGGAACGCTTGGCCGAGGTGTCTGGCGTGGGTGCCGACTTTCCAAGCTATCTCCGAGTCGAAGCGGGGGAACACGATGGCGTCGCCCTCCAAGGCCTCGAGTTTGTCCAAGGGGTAGTCGTAGATTTCGTGGGGCATGAGGAGATGGGGGCAATGGGCCACGACGAAGGTTGCGGTTTATATATGTGGAGTCGGAACAATCTCGGAGGATCTCGCGCGTGTGTGCACACCCAGTGTGGGGGCCAGGTGGGCCTTTGAGTTCCATGCAGTGGCATCTGCCGATGCGGTTCAGGCTGGTGTGCGGGGAGTTCGAGGTAGAGGTGGCTTGTCTTTGTGACTCAGTGCATCAACTGGTTCAATCAACTGGTTCAATCAACTGGCTCAATCAACTGGCTCAATCAACTGGTTCATGCATCAGACTGAGATGGCTAACTGCATGAATGGGAAGTGAGAAAACGGGCAAGCCCTTGTGTGCAGTCGGTTTGAATCAGGCCAGTTCTGGGCTCGAAACCGGGATAAAGTGCTGTTTGGTGGGATTCAGTTGCTTGTGTGCGACATGCCGGTGCCCATACTATCGGTTTCCGGCACTGATTACTGGTGTGGTAGAGCTGTGTAGAATCTAAGGGCAGCGTCCAGGAAGAGTATTGTAGAGAGGTATTGTAGAGAGGTATTGTAGAGAGGTATAACGTGGCCTAGACGGTGAAAGGTGTATATGTTATCTTGAGTGGTACGGATACGCTATGCTCGCATTCCTCTACTCAGACTACTCTCCCTCAAAAGGCAACGAGTTTGTTATCTTATACTGAAGAGACTTTTTATACTAAGACTGTTATTTTATACTAAGACTGTTATTTTATACTAAGACTGTTATTTTATACTAAGACTGTTATTTTATACTAAGACTGTTATTTTATACTGAAGAGACTTTTTATACTAAAGACTATTATTTTATACTGAAGAGACTTTATACTAAAGACTATTTTTTTATACTAAAGACTATTATTTTATACTGAAGAGACTTAATTTATACTAAAGACTATTATTTTATACTGAAGAGACTTATTTTATACTAAGACTGTTATTTTATACTGAAGAGACTTAATTTATACTAAGACTGTTAGACCCTCCATTGGTCAGTACGCCAGTACACCACCTCCGTCACGTGAAGTCTCAGCTGCAGGTTGAGACGGTACAGGAATCATGAAGATCTCACGCAGGATGCTGTATGAGACGTTTCATCTTTGTCCTTTTATTACCAAATCGAGCCATGACTTCGATGGGGTACCCCTAGGTACCACATCGGCTCGCCCTCTCTAGTATTATATAAACCCCCTGGTTCCCGTCTGAATAAGGGACCAGTAAAGAATGAACTATCTTAGAAATACTACGTATCAAGAACCTAACAAAGACTGTTATTNAGTATTATATAAACCCCCTGGTTCCCGTCTGAATAAGGGACCAGTAAAGAATGAACTATCTTAGAAATACTACGTATCAAGAACCTAACAAAGACTGTTATTTTATATGAAGACTTAGACCCCCGATGGGTAACGCACTACCCATCAGGATCAGAGAAAGCCTACGCTGCTCGACAATCTTCTAGAAGGAAGATTCCAGGAGGGAATCTTCCAGAAGGGAGACATGGGAGTAGGAACGAGCTCCACTACGGCACTCGAACAGCCGAACGCCGTAGCTGTTCGCCTATATATAGACCCCGGGATCCCCCTTGTAAGGAGGCATCAACGAACAAATACAGGGTATTACAGAGTACTAGACGTTATCAAAGAATCTAACAGACTGTTATTTTATACTAAGACTGTTATTTTATACTGAAGAGACTTTTTATACCAAGACTGTTATTTTATATGAAGACTGTTATTATACTGAAGACGTTTTTGATCTTTCATCACGGATAACCAGTAGCAGGCGCCATCAAGCCATAGACACTGCTGGCCTGACCCGTGCCAACGGCGTATTCCAGCGACACTTTTATCGCATTCATGCAGGGTGCATGGTGTATAACGTACAATAGTGTATAGAAAACATCGGCTTATAGTGATGACTTTCGCTAGAAGGAGTGAAGTCATAAAGCTCTAAGAAAACAACACACCTGTAGCTTATTATAGTAGCCAAGTGGGCACTATGCCAGTCATCCTAGTGTCAGGTTGGTGACTGGTTGAGAGTAGTTGAGTAGTTGAGTAGTGAGAATAGTGAGAGTAGTTGAGTACAGTTGAGTGTGCATCACAATATTATTGACTAGCATGTGTATTGTAAAGTGCAAAAGTAGTAATGTATGGATCAGTAGTAATGTATCAGAGTCATGTATGAATCAGAATGTATGGATCAGTCATGTTCGCAGCGGAGTAAATCGATTCATATCAAACCCACAATCGTCCAGACGTGGCTCGCCGCACGTGATGGTGGGTTGCCATTGATGCCTGAGAGTAGGCAGACTGTTGCATCCATTATTCCCTATGGAATGATCCAGGAATATAAAGGGCCCTCCCTCAAGTGTTCCCCTCTCGAGTATCTCATCCTTAGCTCACTTTGCAATGAAATTAGCCCTCTCTTTTGACTGCTGCTTATATTCCGCCCAACACAAGACGGACGTGGCCGGCCACTGGTTGCAGCCAAACAGGGCGACGCTGTGGTGTCTTCGCAGAAAGAAATCGTCAATGCCATCGGCCTTTTGGCTGACTTGCTTGTTGACTCCGAGAAGTTTCCGAGGCACAAGGCTTGTTATTGGATGTCCGTTCCGGGCATCACGCTCACCGATAACCAACAGAGAACGGACCACTCACCAAACATGCCTTGATTGGCATCGGCACGATGACTTTAACTGGAAATAGAGGCCGGGTGCGTTGTCATTGACATTGCGCAACGGTTAAACTCCGGCTGCAACATCTACCTGTGTAGTTGGTTTCAATAGCAATACATGACTTTTACCATCAGTCCTGGTGCTACCTAGAATCAGACTTTCACTACATACTGGCATGAGCTAGACTGGAGGTAGCCTAGATACTAAGGAGTAGGCTAGAGTAACAGAGTAACAGAGTAACAGAGTAACAGAGTAACCGACTAACTAGAATATCTAGAATAACTAGAATAACAGACTAATACTAGACTAACTAGAATATCTAGAATAACAGACTAATACTAGACTAACTAGACTAACTAGACTAACTAGACTAACTAGACTAACTAGACTTACTAGACTAAAAAGAGTATCTAGACTTACTAGACTAAAAAGAGTATCTAGACTAACAGACTAACAGACTAACAGACTAACTAGAATATATAGAATAACAGACTAATACCAGACTAACTACAATATCTAGAATAACAGACTAATACTAGACTAACTAGAATATCTAGAATAATTAGACTAACTAGAATATCTACACTAACAGACTAACTAGACTAACTAGACTTACTAGACTAAAACGAATATCTAGAATATCTAGACTAACAGACTAACTAGACTGACTAGACTAAAAAGAATATCTGGAATATCTAGACTAACAGACTAACCGACTAACAGACTAACTAGACTAACAGACTAACTAGAATATCTAGACTAACAGACTAACTAGAATATCTAGACTAACAGACTAAAAAGAATATCTAGACTAACAGACTAACAGACTAAGAAGAATATCTAGAATATCCAGACTAACAGACTAACTAGAATAATAGACTAATACTAGACTAACTAGAATAACAGATTAACTAGAATAACAGACTAACTAGACTAATACTAGACTAACTAGAATAACAGACTAACTAGAATAACAGACTAACTAGAATATCTAGAATAACTAGAATATCTAGAATAACTAGAATAACAGACTAACAGACTAACAGAATAACAGACTAATAATATACTAACTAGACTAACAGACTAACAGACTAACAGACTAACAGACTAACAGACTAACTAGACTAACTAGACTAACTAGAATATCTAGAATAACAGACTAATACTAGACTAACTAGAATAACTAGACTAATACTAGACTAACTAGACTAACTAGACTTACTAGACTAAAAAGAATATCTAGACTAACAGACTAACAGACTAACAGACTAACAGACTAACAGACTAACAGACTAACTAGACTAAAAAGAATATCTAGAATATCTAGAATATCTACACTAACAGACTAACTAGAATATCTAGACTAACAGACTAACTAGCTAGACCTATGTCAAATTTAGTTGGATACCTGAGTACCGGATCGTATTTCGTCAGACGTACCTAGTTCTGCTATACTAGTCACTAACCTCTTGATGCATTGACTTTATGGCAAGTGAATATGGAGACTGTAGGAGCTGCTTGACTGACCTGCGCAAACCTCTGAGGCCACCACTCAGGCTTTGTTCCTCCCTCGGTGCCGTAGATAATTCAGTCTCTTTCACTGAGAACCCAGCACTAGTAATGCTTAATGTATCACTGGAGTGTTATTATGGTGGTGTAGCCGCACTTTGACCTAGGGTAGGTACTGTGCAGAGTCGTACTTGGTACTTCGGTGCTTAGTACTTCGGTACTTGGTACTTCGGCACTTGGTACTTCGGCACTTGGTACTTCGGCACTTACTCAGTGCATGAGTGCATTCGGTGCATTAGACTTGTTCGGTGCATTAGTGCATAGGCTAGTCATCTCGCACGTGACCACGTTATCTATCCTACTCGCGCCCGCTTATCTACTCCCACTCTCTACTACTCGGTCTTTTCTGCATGCTTGCCGCCGACGTTCCTGCTAACAGGAGACTATTGCAATGTGCCAGCGCCATTTTGTGGTGCCTCCTTTCGGGCGGCCCTATCTTTGGCTTTGCGGCCTTGAAGCCTGTGCTTATCAAAGAAAGGATCTATGAGAGTGTGTGTGACATTTCCGTCAATAACACATCCCTTGACACGTGGTCGAATTTCGTCATGCAGCCACAATCATTTGGCGTCACGTCGGTTTTGGCGGCCAACTTTGCCCCCGAGGAAAGCGTCGCCAAGTGTACGCAGCAGGACCTCAAGTTGAACATGATGTTCACCGTGGGCGCCATGCTCACCAACGTGTCTGCGTTGGTCATTGGCAGTTGCTTGGACCACTTGGGGCCCAAGTTCTGCGGCTTGGTCGGTGCGTTTTTTCTCTTTATGGCTTGCTTTGTCTTCATTTTCAGTGCCGACATCAGCGCCAAGCTCGCTTTCTTCGACCCTTACTTGGTGGGCTATGCGTCCATGGCCTTGGGCGGCCCCTTTGCGTTTATGTCGTCGTTCCAGTTGTCCAACTCGTTCCCTGCGCGTAGCGGAACCATCTTGGCTCTTCTAACTGGTGCGTTTGATGCGTCCTCCGCCATCTTTTTGCTCTACAGGATCGCGTACAATGCCTCCCACGAGTCTTTCACCTTGGACAAGTTCTTTAAGCTTTACTTGCTTGTGCCAGTCTTCATTACTATTGCCCAGGTCTTGTACATGCCTACAGATTCCTATAAAACTGGCCCCGATTCCTTTCAAGTGGTGGAACCCGCTTCGGCCGGCTCCAACCCCGCCTCAACCTCGGACCCCTCTTCCACATCAGCTGCACCCCAGATCAAGTCTCCCCATGAAACAGACGCTCTTTTGTCTGGGGAAGTGCAGTTTTCTCATCCAAAAAGAAGGGACTCCATTGGCGATGCTCTCAAACAACCCTACGACACCGAGGGAGAGGAGTTCTTGGTGACGCATTCCGGAGGAATTTTCGGCATCCTTCACGGCTACTCGGCTCGCTACCAGCTCCACACACCTTGGTTCTACTTGATGTGCTTGTTTGCTACCATTCAAATGTTGCGCCTCAACTACTTTGTGGCTACCGTGGGCACGCAGTACACTTACTTGTTGGGATCTGTGAAGCAGGGCACATTGATCAACCGGTTTTTTGACATTGCCTTGCCTTTGGGAGGAATCGTGTCCATCCCATTCATTGGTATTTTCTTGGACTACTGCTCCACGGTGGTGGTGTTGACCGCGTTGCTCAGTGTGTCGTTGACGCTTGGAGTCCTCGGCCTCATTCCCAGCTTTTATACCGGCATCTTGAACATCTGCTTCTTCGTGGCCTACCGGCCGTTTTTCTACACGGCGGTGTCAGACTTTTGCGCCAAAGTGTTTGGCTTCGATACCTTCGGCACGGTGTACGGGACCATCATCTGCATCGCGGGCGTGGTCAACTACTTCCAGTCGGTATTGGATAAGCTCACCCACTCGACGTTCAAGATGAACCCCACGCCGATCAACTCGGTTCTTGTGGTGGCGACGATGATCATTGGGACTGCCACGATTTTGTATGTGAGGGTCCAGGCAAACGAGTACGTCAAGAAGCGTGCCTCGCCCTCTGTCTAGACAACCAACACTTCCAACACCTCCAACACTTCCAACACCTCCAACACTTCCAACACCTCCAACACTTCCAACACCTCCAACACTTCCAACACCTCCAACACCTCCACTGGCGCAAGGCCCAATTGCCCTGATTAGAATTACCCTAGAATTTATATACTAACTAACCCATCCAATCAAACATCCTGTATCAGAATCTCGAACACTGGTAAGCGCGCGCCTGCATCCACGCGGGGCACACCAACACTTGCCCAATCTCACCTCAACTCCTCTACTCCATCCATGAAACCCGTCGTATCCACAGGCAAGGCCTATTTCTGCACGATATTGTCTGCGTTTGCCATCGTCATTCTTTCTGTGATTGGCTACCTTTTCAAAACCGGCCATGAGTCCATGATGGGCTCCGTCAATGACCCGGAGGATGGAGGTGCCGTGGCCCATACGGTTTTCGGCGCTGTTTTCGTATACTTGGCATTCTTTGTGTTTTGCGGCTCGCAAGTGTACTTGATCCAAAGACAAGATAGAATCAAGTTGTGATTTGGTGTGGTGTTTATTTCTTCTTAGCTACTTTCAATATACATTATCAACGTGATTAGGCATCTGTAGAGATGGCTGACTACGTCAACAAAATCATTAACAATTAAACTTCATTAGATCTTTATTGATATTTATTGATCTTTGATCTTTATTGATCTTTATTGATCTTTGATCTTTATTGATCTTTGATCTTTATTGATCTTTGATCTTTATTAGATCCTTCAATTACTTCACCAAAATCTTAACATCAAACTTCATTATTTGAACCTCAATCACCGTATCAGCTTTTACATCGTTGGAGTAAACATATACCAATGTCAAAATGAAAGCTCCAGTGAAGCAGTTTCAGATCTGATTGTAGGTGAGTGTCCACTACAACTTCGCCACGCTCTCCTTTCCTCCTTTCCAGTGAACGTTTCCAGACCAGTCACACACGTCAAAGGTGAGGAGGCGGATCTCGTCCAACTCTTCGCGCGAAGCACCCAAGTTCACTGCACCCTTCAAGTGCCCCTTCAAGGTCGGGTTGACGTCCTGCGGAATCAAGGCCGTGAGCACACAGAACGACGTCTCCTTCGCAGGCACGATGTCGGTGTTGCTCAAGATAGGCCCGTACACACTGTGGAAAGCGTACTGCCACAAGTCCGGGTACGCCTTGTACATCAGGTTGCGCACGCGGTTGCGGATCTTGCCGTAGACGGCGCTCCAGAAGTCCGAGCCCCGCACAGTGGTGTGCAAGAGATTGTGCGAGTTGATGGAGCGCAGCGAAATGGGCCCGTCAATGGTGTCGTAGGTGGGAATGTCGTCGTGTTCAAAGCGGGTGCCGGCCACGTCCTCCTGCACGAGCGCCAGCGAGCTCACGTGGCCCGGAACTATGGTGGCGCCTCGCTTGGGCTTCAGGTCCGGCTTGACGCTTGTGGGCGTGACATTGCGCAAGGCCGTCAAGGCGTTGATGGACTTGGGCAACCCGGAAATGGGCGCGATCTTCAAGATGGCCTCGCGCATCTTGTCGGCAACCACGCTCTGAGCTGCGTGGATATCCTCGCTGAGGCTGTACTTGTATGGGAGGGGGAGTTTGTCGTAGTAGGTGTAGGGGATCAAGATATCGGGCAAGTTGACGCCGATGGCCGAGAACTCCGCGTACTTGGCTGCCGATGCTATGGAATCCTCCGCCAACTTGAGGAGATACTTGTCGGTTAGAAGCAGTTTCTCCATGGAGGGCAGCACCTCGAGGAGCTGCTGGCGCAAGGCGAAATGCAACACCTTGCCGATTTCCTGGGGTTCATTGACCACCGTGAGCGCCGTGGATGCAAGGATGTACCAGTTGTTGTAGAGGGTAGGGTATTTGTAAGCCAACTTGACGAGGCGTTCTGCGGTGAGCACAGTCATGACAAGATGGGCCTGAATGTGAAGAGAATGTGGATGGACTAGCGAGTAGATGTGGGAACGTTCAGAATTGCAGGACGGATGGGAGAAAGTTACGGATGCGCAGGAGATACTGTAGCCTGTGGCTGAGTAGTATCAGTGAGTAGCACTACAGTGTCTGGTTAGTGTAGTCGGTGCGCGCAGTCTGGGGCATGTGGAGCACAGTTCCTCGGCTGATGCGAGGCTAATTCAGACCAGACGCCACTAGCTGCTGGTCACGTGGTGTATCAAGCACCGAATTATTCGAGACGGGTGATGCAACAATGTACCGAGGTTCCTAGGAGACTTATGTAGTAAGTGAATTGTTGAATTGTGTGGTGTAGTGGTGTAGTGGTGAAGTAATAATCTAGTGTAATAGTGGTGTAATAGTGGTGTAATAGTGTAGTATAATAGTATAGTATGAAGTGTAGAGTGTAGTGTAGAGTGTAGTGTAGAGTGGAGTGTAGAGTGTAGTGTAGAGTGGAGTGTAGGAGAAATTATGTGGTTCTTTCGCAGATATAATGCTGCATTGTGCATATGTAGGAATACCAACACTGGGTCTGCCGATACCTCCGCCGTCTCTTCCACCTTACTCCTACTCTGCCAGCCAATTATGCTTTAGTCTTGGTCTCTAAAATCTAGTGATAGACATGCACTGGACTTAGCATCGAGTCCCCCAGTTCTAGTCCTCGATCTCAGCTAATTTCCATTCCGTCATAATTCCTTTTCAATTATCGTTTTAATTCCGTCCTCCAGTTCTAGTCCTCGGTCTCAGCTAATTTCCATTCCGTCATGAATTCCTTTCAATTATCGTTTTAATTCCGTCCATTCTTCATCTTCGCTCTTATATTCCATCTCAGTGTTTGATGCCTCCGCTGACCCAGCTCCGGGCTATCTTGTCCTTGATTTTTCGACGCTGTTCGTGCGTCCACTCGCCAATGCCCCAGAAGTGCAGGAGGCTCGAAAACGCAGGCGCCACCTTGGTGTTGAAGTCCCGGAACGACTGGTCGTACTGCTCACTGAGCGCACGCGGCGAGGTGTCTCTCAACGACGCCTTGATGTCCTTGATGTCGCTGCGCAGAAGCTCGCACGCAGCGCCGGGCACATCGGTCACACCGCGGGCCACTGGCAGTGCAGTGGTTTCCCACGGACGCATGTTCTCGTGGATGGGGATCCACTTATCGGAGCTGCGCCAGTGGTCCGAGGCCACCATCTCGTGCACTCGCGAAATGGCCCGTTTGTAGGCAAACTTCTCGTCCTCGCCCGTGAAGGCTTTGACGTTGGAGAAGCTCTTGGGCCGCGAGTCGCCTGCGGTGTTGTACTCCTTGGCGTAGTCCTGGTCGTACGACGACACGTTGGGCCGGTACGGGTTCAAGGTCTGCATGGCGGTCTTGGCAAACATCTCCTCCTGCTGCACCAACTCGCGGTCCACCGCGGCGTCGTCCGCGGCCTCGGGGAAAAAG
Source organism: Metschnikowia colocasiae (assembly GCA_002370175.1). NCBI lineage: Eukaryota > Fungi > Ascomycota > Pichiomycetes > Serinales > Metschnikowiaceae > Metschnikowia > Metschnikowia colocasiae. The sequence goes on from NKZV01000903.1 coordinate 54,662, forward strand.
AGCCCGTCCAAGCCCACTTCACTGCGGAGGAAAAACTGGCACCGGGCCTCGTAGAGCGCGTCCAAAAGTGTGATGAAGCGCCGCGCCTCGTTCTTCATCTTGGACGTCATTACCGGCACGTTGTCCACAATCACCGTCTTGAACGTCGACGCTAGCGTGATGTAGTCCGACGAGCTGTAGAGGCCCCTGCAGATGGTGTCGAAGTCGAGGTAGCACACATTGCCGTATGTGCGGGCAATCTGCGACGTGCGGTTGTACACGGAGATGTGGGCCGGGCGCCAGGGAACCGAGTCGAGCGGAACGGCGCCGTCCATCTCCAACGCCTTGGTGGTGACTAGACGCGCCCACTGGCGCTGGTGGTGGGCGTTGCCCTGTTTGACCACCATGTTGCTCTCCTTGCTGGAGCTCTGCGCAAAGTGCTGCCGGTAGTCGATGTGCGAGTTCATGTCCATGGCAATGCACCGGGAATTCAAGATGCTGACGAACGACTGGAAGCGCGCCTTGTTGAACCCCGACGAGTAGAGCTCCTCGGGCAACTTGTTGGAGGTGGCCACCAACACGCCGCCGAGCTTGAAGTAGTAGGTGAAGAGGATCTTGATGATCTGCGCTGCGGCCACGTCCGGAAGCATGAACTCGTCGAGCATGAACACCGTCAGCTCGTTGATCATCTTCTGCGCAATCTCAAAGAGAATGAACTCGTTCTCCATGGTCATGCGGTGCTTGCCATAAACCGACGCCGTGAGCATGCGCTCCTTTTGGATCTGGTGGATCTCGCCAAACACCCATAGGATGAAGTTGCTGTAGTGCCACCGCATCTTCAGGTAGTGCGGCAAGCTGCTGGCGAAGATGTCCATGAGCATGGACTTGCCACATCCAACCTCGCCGTTGACAAGAAGGCCCTGCGGCGACGCGATGTGCCGCAACTCCTCCTCGTCCGTCAAGAACCGCACCACCTCGCGTTTCTTGGTGTCGATGTCTCTGCGGAAGAGCTGCCGGAGCCTGGAGAGCGGCTCGTTGCGGAGAGACGTGATGTTCCTGTCCTCCTCGGCCTGCAAGATCTCGAGCTTCCGGATGAGGAGCGACTTTTTGATTGCCATTTCCTGCTCGGGCTTGTAGTCCACAAGCCGGTAGAAGAGCTTCTGGAACTCCTTCATGGCTCGGAGCTGCAGCTCGTCCTTCTCCAACTTGCCTTGCTTGACGTAGTTCTGGTAGATCACAAATGGGTCCACAATGGCCACGCCGGTGGACGATGCCTCGGTGCTTTTGTGGAACGTCGACGGTAGCCTTCCTTCCACACCCTGGGGTCCACATGTTAATGTGGGCGCAACCCTGGAGTAGGTCCTGGCCTGGGCCTTCACCGCGGCTGTGAAAAGTGTGCTTCTTGCTGCTGGAAACCTCGCCATAGTATGCTGCTTATGCTGCCTATTCGTCGCCTGCGCCGTGTTACTGGTGTAGTACCGAATCGGAGAGTACTCACCCATCGTGTCTTTGTATGCGGGTGTGTATATACGCCCGGCGCGCATAGATGAAAAAGATAAGCCCACCACCGGTGACCCGAGAAGTGCAGTCTGTCTACCAGAAGTGCAGTCTGTCTAGCAGAAGTGCAGTCTGTCTAGCAGAAGTGCAGTCCGTCTAATAGTCCATTTAGTATATATTATTAGCGGACTGTACTGGCAGTGCATACAACCTAACATACCTAACATACCCTGCCCTAATCATCTACCCTAGTGGATTAGTTGATGTCCCTAACTCAATAATTAGATCACCACGGAGACTTATCCCCAAACAAAGCTTTCGTCATTTCTAACTCGTAAGAGTGTTCGTGAAATAGTTTGTAGAGTGGTTTGGGATGAGTGCTCTCAGTGATCTCAAGGGCTTAAGTGATGTGAAGATGTGGAGATATCATCCCTTCTGACCTTCTTCATGCTCTTTTCTTTCCAGGCTTTTCCCAGAATTTCGAGCTGGAGATATGGCCCGTCCGAGCTGCGAGAACTTCTTGTCGAGCGAGTTAGAAAGACCATTCATCTCTGAGTCTGTTCTTCCGTAGAGTTCATGCCACCATTTCACGTCGGAATAATTGAAAAACACCACGTCTGTATTGGCCCCGGCATCGTAGGCCGCGTTGACGAACTCAGCTGGGCGAGAGAGAAAATACTCCCACACCGACACCGTGGACTTGCTCAACACCTCCTCCACCTTGAGACTCTTCTCACAGTTGCAGAGAAAGGTGCCGTATTGGCACGAGTATGAATGGTAAAAAAGTCTTTTTAAAAACCGACTGTTGAACTCGAACTTTTCGGGTTGCTGCCTGTAGATTTGGTACACACAGTCGAGGAACTGGTGGAAGATGGGCGAGCGCTCGTTACTGCCGGAGTACACGGTGCTGCTTTCGCCGCTGTCCAAGTTCGAGGCGGTGTTTTTGATGTGATTGGCTGCCCTCTGGAAAAAGGACGTCACTGCAGTCTTGGTGCTCCCTGACGACAGGTTTATGGAAAGGCTCTGGAGAGGAGTCAGAGGCTCTGAGTCGACCCCTCCGGTATCTTGCTTCGGCTCGTTGGGAGAAGAAGATAGAATGGCACCAATGCATCCGCCATGGTCACCGCGGGTAGCAAACTTAAACCCGAAACTCATCCACTCTTTTTCCACAAGCACCATGAATCCACGCATGGTGCGGAAGTACGGGTCCAAGCAGAGTTGCGCCAACGCAGAGATTTGCGACGTGCGGTCCCAGCCATCAGAACAATGAATCAAGACATTGGTGTTGTTGAGGTGCACGGATTTGCATATGCGGTCCACGCTCTGAAGAATGATCGAGAGTCGGTGGAGCCACTGTGTTTTCGTCAACGATTGCTGGAGAGCTTGCGGCGACTCATTGGAGTTCCTATCGAGATCGTTGAGTATCAGGGTGAGTTTGTTGAGCGAGTCCCTCATCACATGGATATTGTCGATGTTGCAGAAAACCTTATCAACGTGCTGAGCTCGAGACGGGCTGGCCCTGGCGTCGTCTTCATCTGCGTGCTTGCCGCGGTAGAAGTCGACATTTTCCGTTCCTGCGCCTAGAGCGTGTTGGGCCATGGCATTGGTGATGGGGCGGAGGTCCATGATCAAGTTTCGCTGCGGCTGCTCTGTTTGCAGATGCGCCAGGCTCTGGGACCGGAAGATCTCCTCCACAAGCCTTTCGTCCTGCATGGAGCGGTTCTGGATGTTCAACCCCACCAACGGCTGCAGGCACCGAGCGATGATGTTTCCGTTGGGACCCTGGCGGTGCCGGTATACAATAGCAGGCACTCTTTGCTTGGAACGAAACTTGCCTGCATGCTGGAGCACACTATCAGAGATGGCCGACGGCACCATGAAAGTCTGCGGATATGACGGACAGAAGCGATAGCCGATGTTCAAGTGCGTAAGCCGCCAGGGGCCCTGCGGATCGTCTTGCAAAAGACCCTGGCGTCGGTACTCTTGCTCCAGATCATAAATATGCCATCCGGCACCATTGAGTTTCAGCTCCAAGGCATTGGGCTTGTATTCAAAAGCGTAGAACTCGCTGATCGAGCCCTTGCTCTTGGCCGCCGTGGCAAGCTTGCTGAGATTCACGTAAACTTCCGTACATATCGTGTCGTTGACAAAGTCAAACAGGTAGTAGGTGAAGTCTTTGCACATGACACGGATATTTGAGGCCAGGTAGCGGTCGAACCCCGAAAAGACTCGATTGGAGCGAGTCGTGCCATGATGATCGGGGCTTTGGGGGTGCAACAGGCCATTTGCTGCGCTGGAAGTCGCCAGCGTTTGAGCTCTTGGGTCACTTAAACCACCTTGACCTTGGCCAGGCTCACCTTGAACACGCTGCACTTGGCCGCCGAGAGGAAGAGGCGCAGAGCCATTGCTCCATGAACAGCCACGGGACTTCTTCACCCGCTCAATAACAGGATAGCATATCCAGATCTCGCGGGGCTTTTGGCCTTCGTTGGCAGCAAAGGAAAATACCATGTGGAAGCGGGAGAGAAGGAGCGAGCCGCGGAGGTGGTGGCCACGGCGCGTAAGAAGCACATTGTCCACCTTGAGGACCTTTGAAAACTCCATTCGTCCTGGTGAAAGGGCGCTTTCTGTAGTTTGGGGTGAAGGTGGAGCTGGTATCAGCGCGAGGCACGTGACCGAGGCACCTGCCCGCTTCTACAAAGGCTTCTACAATGGACGATATACACAGCAGTGCACGATATACACAGCAGTGCACGATATACACAGCAGTGCACGCTTGGCAGTGTGTTATTGGGCGGGAGTAGGGACGGGATGAGTTCAGTCCTTGGTGACGTTTGTAGTGCGTCCTGCATGCAGCCGGCGGGCAGTGGATCTTCTGCTAGCGGATCTGCTAAGCCGGCCCGGAATAGTCATACTATGCCAGGTTCGATCTGCGTCTTGGGCGTACAATGCACGGGTGGTGAGTGGTGCACAAGACAAGTCCAGCCACGAGCATTTCGCAGCCAGCAGCATCTCTACAAACCCTCGAACTTGGTAATGCCCTTATTGACCGGCAACTTTTTGACCTTGAGCTTCTTTTTCTTGGGCTCCGGCTCCGGTTTTGCGGATGTGTTGAGGTTGATTTTCTTTTTTGGCCGGGCTCCTGCAATGACTCTTTTCCTGCGGATAATCTTTTGGTCAGTAGCTGTGTCGGTGTCGGTGTCGGTGTCACTGTCATTGTCACTGTCATTGACACTGTTATTGTCATTGTCACTGTCACTGTTATTGTCACTGTCACTGTCACTGTCACTTCCCTCGTCACTGTCACTCCCACTCCCACTCCCACTTCCCTCGTCACTCTCACTTCCCTCGTCACTCTCTCCCGTTCCCTTGTCACTCTCCCAGATCTTCAAGGTCTCCAAGCCCGAACTCACCAAGCGATACTCATAATCGATATCCAAGTTGCCCACCTCGTCCACCCCCAACTTGGTCGAGTTGCAATGCACCCGGACCTCCTGCACCCGCCCCCGCTTGTAGTCCACCCGGTGCAAGTACCCGTCGCTGTCGCCGCACCACACGCTGTCCGCGCGGCCACCACCCAAGTTCATGGTGGGAACAAGTGCGTCGATCGACACCCTCTTGTTGATCTTGATGCGCGACACCTGGTCCATGAAGCTGTTGACGGACTTTTTCCAGAGCGTGAGTATGCCGCCTCCGTGCGCCACCACCACCGTGTCGTTTTTGCCGCCGCTCACAAACTCCGAAGGGTAGCACATCGAGAGCAACTCGTCGCCTTGGTCCTCCGACTGCGTCACTATGCCCTTGCGGATATCCAAGTGTGTCAACGTGCTGCTGCCCAACGAGAGGTAGTGGTACGCCGAAACGTCCGGCATGCCAAGCACTTTGGTCACCGTGTCCTCGTGCACTTGCAGTAGCTTGTCGAAGCGCAACTTGTCGCCGAGGCCTCTGCTGTCGTACACCAACACTGACCCGTTCTGCGTGCCGGCCAACAAGAACGGATGCGACGCCGAGTCGCTGAGCGTGGTGATGGCATCTTTGTCCGAGAGCTGCGCCGCCATGTCTGCACGCGCCACCACCTTGCCCGTTTCGCTGCTTGCCTTCTTGATGACGTGGTCCGTGCCGCCACTGTAAATGTGCTCTCCCACGGACCCTTGGAGCGTCTCGAACATCACCGTGCGGCACGAGCCCTTGTGGCGCTTGGTCTTCCACGCCGTGGCGATGGCTCCACAGCTGCTCAATTGGCTATGGTCGGCCCCGTACTCCCACCACCGCGTGTGGAGGCCCAGCACCTGCGCATGCTTGGACTTGGCCCGGCCCAAAAACTCGCTGCGCTTGTTCTGGAGCCTGCTTTCGAGCTGCTCGCCGTCGTACCGGTGGCAGTATACATGGCCTGTTCCCAATCCAGCCACCACCACCGGCCGGGAGGGGTGTGCGGCCACCGAAAAGAGGGGGTCTGTGTATTTGACTTCGACGATGGGCGCGGCCTGCGACTCGTGGCCGCGCTGCTTGCCTTTGCTGTTCTTCTTGCCCATGTAGTGTGGAGTAGGTACTGGTGGTTTTTCTCATCGCGATGCCCGACTGCACCTGGGCAAACTCCCCAACTTGTACTCCCCATTACAAATGACTCGTCTGTGGTTTATTCGGTATATAAATCTTGAAGTAGCACTGCTCTTGTACTTTGTCCTCCGATTTTCTGTGTGCCAACTGCTCTATCTGTACAGTACATGTCAAGACAATATGTCTAATGGATGTCCGAGATGTCATCATGTCTCATGGCTGTCTAGTAGATGTCGCCTGTACCAGCCAACTCGTGGTTTTTCCGCTTGATCCAGTAGTTGCCATTGTAGTGCCAGTATGGATCCCCCGTAATCGGATGCTTCAGCTTGACAAACCAGTTAGGCTTATATGTCTGCCTGTTCTGGTCACGCGACTTCTTAGCGGCTCTCTGCTTATTCTCCACTCGCGTCTTCTCCCGTGCAGCATCGTCGTAGCGTCCATCTTCCATGGCTCTTTGGTCCGGTCTCAACCGTGTATCGGTGGGTGCCAACCACTGCTTGAGACTGTCGTTCAAGTCATTCAACGTGATGGCGAACGACGTCAAGTTGAATGGTCCCTTGGGTCTTGGTGCCGCCTGCCAAACAAGGAATCGCGATCCGCTGTAGTAATCTGACGAATGCTCATCTCCCTCACTGAGAGACTCTTTCTTTTTGCTGTCGTAGTCGGCACTGACCTTCTTGGCAAAGATCTTGGAGTTCCAGTGGCCACCAATGGCCCATTGAGATGCTCCTTTGGCATCGCACACTGTTCCGGTCAACTGGTACGCCGAAGATGCCTTCCATCCTCTTTGCTTCATTTCCACGAAAACTACATCGCCTGTAGTATGGTTGCGTACTTCCATGGTTCCAAAGTTATCCACCGAGGGAGACCCAGTGATGATACCAATGACTGAGGTGTTGACCTTCTTCCAGCTGTACAATTCTTCCGAGACTTTCTCTCCCTCCTTGTTAACCAATCCAGCGTCTGGTCTAAGAGTACAAAACATCTTACCCAAATGCTTGACGTCAAAAGAACGTCCACGGAATTGAGGATCCACGGCATTTTCTCCGAAATAGTCCCACTTAGCAGACTCTGCATGGCACGCACTGATAGGTGGGTGATGGCTAACCTGCTCGGTCAACAATCTGAAATTCTGATCGGGCCTGGCATACTCAAAGGTTTCTCCCAAAAGAGGATTGAAAGGCTTAGCGATTCTGTTGGTGGTGGAAGCGTACTCGGAAGCCGCAAACGTGGCAACGAAAACAAGTCTCAACGTAGAATCATCGATTGAAGCAGCTTTGGTCAACAAGTCGTTGTATTCAATATCTTCTGCCAAACGTTGAAGCAAAGAAGTACACTCGTTGAAACAAACAGGTAACGTCATTTTAGTCATATCCTGGCCGATCATGGACTTCAAGATGCCCCACAATCCAACTTTGGGTCTGTTATCCTCGTCCATTGCAAGCTTCTCTCTGGGAGGATTCTCATATCCAAGGAAAGATCCTTCTTCGTCCAATTGCTTTTGCTTAGCCTTTTGTACTTCTGATTCAATTTCTCCTTGTGGTTCATCTTGAGTTTTGACTCCAGAAACTGCAGTAACACTGCTCTGTGGCGTATCTTCGGATTGAACAGGTACGTTTTCTGCAACGGGGTTTCCGAAAGGCTCATCTTGAGCATCGTCAAAATCATCAGCATCGAAAAACTCGTCATCGGAATTGTAAAGGAAGTCATTAAGGATTTCACTGTCGTCATTTTCTTTTTGAGGTAACTCAGTAGTTGGGCTTTGAGAAGAGCTTTTTTCCATAACCCCAGATGCCAGTTCATTATTGACCTGAGGTGAGGAGATACCCTTTGATTCAAGAAGCTTTCTCAACTTGTACTTCTTGCCTTCGTATTGAGCAAGCGTTTGCTCATGCTTTTGGATCTCAGTTTCCAATTGCCTTATCGAGCTTTCCCACAACTTGTTGACCTCCTGTTGTCTCTCAATTTTCTTTGCAAGCTTAGCTTCCCTTTTCTGCATGAGCGAATCATACAGCTCGAACAACAGCCTCATGTTGTTCAATGTGTTTGAGCCAACACGATAAGTGTCGTTGTCAATGGAAGTTTCTGCAGAGCCAGATCCAAGAGCCTTGAACAAGTCTGAAAGACTGGCGATTTCAATGAGAAGAGAACGCTTGGTGGAAAACATTTGTTCATTTGAAGCCTTGCCCTCTGGCGTGTCCAAGTTCAAAGAACCAACGTCGGAGTCGCCGCTTTCTTCCAAGTCGTAATCAAAATCTTCGACAGCGTCGTGGTCAATACTGACTCTGGGAAGAGCACCGCCTTTCTCGTCAATCTGAGGAAGATCGCCAGCATTGTTGGTCGCATTGGAGGTCAGTTTGCTTTGGGTGTCAAAGGAGTTTAAGGAACTGTTGTCTTCGGGATCCGAGGTGAATGAAGCTATGGAAACTTGACTGGGCGTTTTCTTGTGCAGGCGCTTGCGTCCAGGGATGTGCAATAAGCGCCTCTTCTTCTCTTCGTCTTCATTTGCAGGAGCATATTCTTCGGTTGCTCGAGACGCAGAATCATCAACGGAGGGTCTGGACCTAGAGGACTTGCTATTTCCTCTGCGAATGGCATCTTTGGCTATGGTGGTGGCATTCTGTAAGGTCCACACCCATCGATTTGTTTCCACGGGGTGGTTTGCTTTGAGGTGCCATTTGATACCATTTTTGCCGATGATTTCGAACTTCAACTTCTCAGAAGAATCCAAATGAAGGGTGGCATATCCAAGGTTGAGCGAGCCCCGGCACGCGTTGTTTGTATCGTTCTGGTTGGTGTAGTAGGAGAGTATACCGTACTGATCCAAGACAAAGTAGCGCAACTTGTAGCCGGAGGCAAAGTTTGTCCATTTGCGCAAGTAGCCTTTGTACGTCGGAGCGCCTCCAGGGACAGCGCCGTTGGCGCCGTTGTTGGTGGGCTCCATCATGTTCTGGTCTTTGCTGGCACTCTTCAAGAGGCGTCTGATGGGATCGCTCTTATGGGAGACCAAGTCGATGGGGAGTTTGCCGTGGATGTCACGCTTGAACGGGTCGCCGCCGTGCTTCAAAATCCACTCACACATCTGGAGGTCTTCCTTGGCAATGAACTCGTGGAGCACGGTGTTTCCGGTCTCCGGGTCAGCGCCGTTGATGTCCAACAACTCAGCGGCCCGCACGTTGTTGACCATAAGGTTCTCCAAGTTTTCAAAGTCACGATTGCTGAAGTACTTGCGCAAGTTTGTGGCGGCCACCTCGACAAACTTGGCCCGCTCGAGCTGCATCAACTGAGCCACGTTAGCATCCCGCGCGAGCTCCACGGGCTGGTTCTTGTCGTTGTTCAACACCGTATCATTGATATCCGGCAAGCTCATCAAGTACTTGACAACATTGAAGCGCGAAGCGTACACGGCCAAATGCAACGGCGTGTTGCCGTCGGAGTCCTGGGCGTTGATATCGAGGTCGTAGTCTTTATTCTGCACCAAGCTCTGCACCAAGCTCAACGGGCTGACCTGCACCGCAAAGTGGAGAATGGTGTCACGCAACCGGATCAATTCTCTGTTGTCGACGGTGGAGTCCACGGCCCTTAGGTTCTGGATCAAGGTGTCGACCTTGGCCTCGTCGCCGGCTCGCAAGGCATCGATGAGCTTCAAGCGGAAGAGCGAAGCGTTCAAATGGGAAGACATGCTGCAGGAAGGCCGGGTCTTGGTGGGGTCTGGAGGCGCGAGGCGGTGGTCTTGCGTGTGCTGGTCTTGGCTGCTGTGGAGCTTGCTAACGAGCTACGTACGGGGCGTGGGGCCGGCGCGGAGGCACGTGAGCAAGTAGCAACGGTGACGAACCGCAGCACTTGCTCTAAGCCGACACCACTACGTTACACTGTACTAACTACTAACTACTAACTACTAACTACACTACTAACTACTAACTACTAACTACTAACTACTAACTACTAACTACACTACTAACTACACTACTAACTACTAACTACTAACTACTAACTACACTACTAACTACACTACTAACTACTAACTACTAACTACTAACTACTAACTGTACAGTACTATACTAACTATACAGTGCTATACTAACTATACTAACTGTACAGTACTATACAGTACTATACTAACTAACTATACTAACTAACTATACTAACTATACTAACTATACTAATTATACTAACTATCCTAACTGTACTAACTGTACTAACTGTACTAACTGTACTAACTATACTAACTATACAGTACTATACTAACTATACAGTACTATACTAACTAACCATACTAACTGTACTAATTGTACTAACTATACAGTACTATACTAACTAACTATACTAACTATACTAACTATACAGTGCTATACTAACTGTACTAATTATACTAACTATACTAACTAACCATACTAACTATACTAACTATACTAACTGTACTAACTGTACTAATTATACTAACTGTACTAATTATACTATACAGGTTACATAGAAGCACCTGTACTGTCGGTTTGGAGTTCACCATACAACGCAGGCCATCCTCTCATCCACCCATCAGTAACTTGGGTTCTGTTTGTAATTGCCAAGATTACGATATACCTTATACCACTAGTGCTTGGGTTGGTCTTTTGACTTCACAACGAAAGGACCGGGCTACTTTTTTTTGGAATCCTCATCGGGCGCGGTGTTGCAGTACTATACTAACTAACTATACTAACTATATTAACTGTACTAACTGTACTAACTGTACTAACTGTACTAACTGTACTAACTATACTAACTAACTATACTAACTATCCTAATTATACTAACTGTACTAACTGTACTAACTATTAACTATACTAACTATACTAACTATACTGACTGTGTTAGATTCTTTGATAACGTTAGTACTTTGTAATTCAGTATTTGTTGATGCTTCCTAGAAGAGGAATCAAGTGGTATAGAATATTCGCATTTCTTAGCTCCGTCCGTGGCTCGTCAACAGCATGGAGCAATCAAGCTAAGGTCTACGGTAGCTGATCCGTTCCGGTTTCGGACCGCGGCCGTATCGGCGATCAGGTGCCGAATAGGGGTAGTACCGATAGCTCCGGGCGAGCTACGGTGGGATATTCCGACTCCTACCAAATAGGGGCTGGCTATTCTGCTTTCCCCTCTTCTCGCCTTTGATCGAGGCGTAGGCTCTCTGATCCTGATGGGTAGTGCGCTACCCATCGGGGGTCTAACTGTACTAATTATACTAACTATACTAACTAACTATACTAACTGTACTAATCATACTAACTATACAGTACTATACTAACTGTACTAATTATACTAAATATCCTAACTATCCTATCCTAACTATACTAACTATTAACTATACAACTATACTAACTATTAACTATACTAACTATGCTAACTATACTAACTATACAACTATACTAACTATTAACTATACTAACTATTAACTATACTAACTATCCTAACTATACTAACTATTAACTATACTAACTATTAACTATACTAACTATTAACTATACTAACTATTAACTATCTTAGATTCTTGGTAACGCTTGGTACTTTGTAATTCGGTGTATTAGTTGATGGTTTCAAGAGGCGAATCCAGTGGTCTTATATACACTTTTAGGCGTATATCTCTGTTCGTGGCTTATCAACAGCATGGAGAACGAGATAAGATGCAGGATAGCTAATCTTTTCCGGTTTGGCCGCTGCCTTATCCTAGTAAGGTGATTAAGGGTGATCCGATGGATCTGGTCGGGATCGCACGACTGTAGGGTTATGGCTCCATTTCAGGGTCTGACATCCCACCTCTGATGCAGCAGGGTTTTCTTCCTGGGTAGTGCGCTTACCAACGGTGGTCTGATGAAATACACTACTAAACCTACTATATTCACCTTATACACTCTAAGACCAGTTACTACCCATACAAAGACTACATTAGTTCACTGCTAGTTCACGCTAGTTCACGCTAGTTTACTATAAAGTACACCACTATACTTGTTCACTACTAATACTCTAAAATCCCATACCGCCAACTCACTATCCTAATCACTCCTAAACTATACTAATTAAACCTAGGAAATACACTAAAAATACTATACTAATACACTATACTATTAATACATAGGAAATACACTAAAAATACTATACTAATACACTATACTAGTACTCTTTACTACACATAAAAGATCTGATCATGCACTCCATCGATTACGAACTAATAAAGCACTAATACTCCATCTCACATTACACTATACATACACACTTGATCATGCATTAATACATATACTCACTAATTACTAACCAAGACACTGATACTAAACACTACAATTACCCACACTGATACTAAACACTACAATTACCCACACTTATTTGACACGTCCACTTGATCCACTCAGTTCATATCATCTCTGTTCATATCATCTCTGTTCATATCATCTCTGTTCAGTAGGGTCCAACCAGGGATTTGCTTACATGCATAATTATTAGACTCGTTAGACCGATCTAGATGTTAAAAAGTACAGTTCAAGACCAAAGTCTTCTCTTGCAAACCTGCCTTCGTTTCCCCTTCAACAACCGTACTCTCTCATACTATACCGCACTATACTCTTTCGAAGCTTTCAACTTCTGTCTATGATCTCGCCAATACTAGCTTCAAGTAGAATCATCTGCACGGTGAGAGGAATTCTGTTCTATCACGAGTTGGCACCGCGTCAATCAGTGCTTAAAGCTTAGAGTGTTCAATCGTGTTTTCTTGTGGCTTTTTCCGAAAACCAAAATACATACTGTGCAGTGTTGCTACCAGACCACTATAATTGATAAGGATATACAGAAAGAAAACAGACTCTTGAAATGAAACAAGCGTTTCCATGACCACCATCTTGTGTAGAATCAAAGGTAAGGCCCAAGGGACATGAACGGCGCTGGATCCGTACCTGAAGTGCAGTAGAGGTTCAAGGGTATGATGCGCAAGGCTGAGTTGTCTTTTCCAGGCTCTGAGTTGCCTCCAATTGAAAAGGAATTGTGCCAAGCGCCTTTTGCGTTTCAGTCTGAGAGTGATTTCTGGTGCATACCACCCTGGAAGATTTGAACTGTTGGATCCGACGTGGTGCACTGCTGAAACTTACCTCATCTCTCTCATCTCATTCTCTCATCTCATTCTCTCAACTCTCATTCTCTCTCATCTCTTCTCTTCTCTTCTCTTCTCTTCTGCATAGCCAGTCAATAACTGCAGTGCGTATCAGGGCAGGCTATGGCATAAGAGCTGACGTACATAACCAGAATCTTGGGTCCCAAACGCCCATCACAACTTATTAACGGATCGTATCTAACATACACTCGACAATCTGGTAACGAATTAGAACACACAACGCCCATGTTGGCAAACTGAGGCAGCTAGTCCAAGTGCTCGTGTGAGAGTTTCTTGTAAACCGTGGTTACTTGCTTGAAATTGTCCATCAACTCACACCGACAAGCAGTAGACTCTAGGACTTCTTAAGCTCTCTAGGTCTTGTATTACTGGGTTTAAGCCTGTCGAGACAGCCGAGTCCCGAAGTGGTGTGATTGAAGACTACGGTCCTTGGCCGAAAGATTTCTTCCGTCCCCATTGATTTGCAGGATAGAAAGGTAAGATTCTCGTCGTCAATAAGCCTTCGTATAAGTTGCCACTAGACACGGATCCGTCAAGGCAATCTCAATAGTGTTCACCAGGATATTTAAAATATGTCAACCCCATAAAATAAACCTCCATCCGCTATTACCCTCTTGTTTACCCCATTTTTTCTTTATCCAAAATATATAGGTGGCACTTTATATACCTTTACATCACCTGCCGCGTAATGTTCGCCCAGAAGGAAGTTAGGCGCGCCCAGAAGTTAGGCGCGCCCAGAAGAAAGTTAGGCACGCCATGCCGCCAAGCCCAGCCCGAAGTTGACCATCCGGCACCATATAACAGACACTGGCCGGCGATACCTGGGAAGACTTCCGGAAGGATTTACAATTCAAGCATGTAGTCAGAATACCATGAGTTATGAATGGAATGCATAGTTATTGCAGAGTAATTTGCAAGCAGTGCTAAGTTGAGTATTAGTATCATGAGTAAGGATTCAATAACGTTTAGCACTTGCTGTTGGTGGTGATCCAGTGGTCTTGTATCGACTAACGTGGGGGAATCGCGCGTTTCCCCACTATGTGGAAGTGGGTTATCGAGAAGAGGATCTGGGCCAAGGCCAGGGGTTACACCTGGGAATTGAGCAGTGTAGGTCTAATCATTCCTATGTGCTTTGGTGGTTCTAATCATTCCTATGTGCTTTGGTGGTTCTAATCATTCCTATGGAGTGTGCTGGTTCTAATATTCATGAGTGACGTGAGCGTATGAATTCTCGCCCGAGTGCACCGGAGACCTTTACATTTGCCATCTTAACATGAGTTCGTTCAAGTGTGATTTTAAATAGTGGCTCTCTTTATGATAGACACGATTCTTAAATTCTACCAACTTGGGTCTTTTCGCCACTAGTGCCCAATGATCACTATACTCATACTCACTCACCTGAACATGCTCATACATAATCATACATCCACACTACAAATTATCTGTACAAGTACTAAACAGCTTAACACTACACAATTAACACTACACAATTAACCACTACACAGTTAATCACTCTAAATTATACACAGCTATCACTCTAACTATGCAGACCCAAATCACTCTAACTAGACAGACCTTCAAACTGACCTTCAAACTGACCAATCACTCTAACTATACAGACCTCACTACCACACAGCTCCTGACATACCCACACATTCGTCGAGTGGTCATGGGTGTGCAGAGAGCGGCAGAAGGCCGGGCGGCACAGCGCGGGCAGTTCGCATGAAAAACCTGGCGTACCGCGTGCGCTGGAATAGAAGCTCCATGAAAACGCACCGAAAAGACGCGAAAGCTGACAACAAAAATCACACCCGTTACTTCTCTTCAGCTCTCGCAGCAAAGGCCCAGGCCCCGGTCCCTTTTTGCATCTCGTCTCCGTCTCGTCTCCTGCGTATTGCCTCGCCTGCTGTCAGCTCTTTTATAGCTTAATTGCCCCAGCTTCTTCCCCAGGTTCGCTCAGTATCCGCTCCATGCTTTACAGCTTCCTCTGCCTAGTGTTGGCGTGGGCCAGCCAGATCCTGGCGCTTGGCATGACCATCCCTCCCGTAGCCACCGGCGACAAGAAAAAGTACTCGGGCATCAATAACCTCTTGAACTGCGTGAGTTACCGCACGTCCAAGGACGATATCATCATGGCGCAGATCAATAGTGGCGACCGCATCTCGCTGCAGAAGCTCAACCTCCATGTGCTTGATTCCGATAACAACGTGCTCCGCACCATGGACGACATGGCCGGCGAGCAGACCATCATGTTCACCAACTTGAACAACCCCGTGCAGTTCGAGCAGCATCTGGCGTCGGGGTTCAACCTACTAAGCCGAAAGCTCGTGCATGCCAACGCGAACAAAGCCCGAGACGCCCAGTACGACGCAGACATGATTCCCCACATCGGCAAGTCCTACGTGTACATTTGCTTTGACAACATCTACTACGACAAGTCGTGGAGTTTCCAGAAATCGCCCCGCGAGTTGATGCTATCGGTGGACATCCGGAACATCACCACCTTGAAGGAGACGAATTACGCCAAGTATGCCAAGTACTTCAAGGACGACAAGGGTACGCCAGTCAGCGGGGTGGACCTGCCCAACTTCAACGAGCGCGACTTTGAGTCGGCCGTTGATAAGCTTCTGGCCCTGCTCCACCAGATCCTGGAGGAGATCCGCTCGTGCACCTCGGTGTCCGAATCGCTTAAGGTGCGCCAGAGCGAGCTCCGAACCGTCAACGAGACCATCTACGAGACCTACATGAGAACGACCATCACCATTCTTTCGTGTATATGTGGGTTTGGTTTGGTGCAGGTGATCTACATCCGTTTCTACTTGAAGCAAAAGAAACTCATATGAGCTAGACGAACTCTCCCTTCATTGTGGAATATGGAGATACTATTTAATATGGAGACTCAGATGCTGAGATTATGCCTGGGACACCTGTGCAATGGTAACATACTAAAATCGCATACCTTCTGAGGTGCGGCATGCAGGGAATCTAACGATGATCTCAAGGCAAACGACGGCAAAGGAACGGACAATTGATTCTGCGACCTCAAGCGAACCATTGCCAAGATGGCGCTTCACGCGGTCCTTACTGCGTTGAATATACTGGAGCCCACCACTTTCTGATATGGCAAACTATTCATTCTACAATGCTGCATATAATTCTAGACAGGCTTTCTTAGCAAAGCACCCATTTATCGACTTGCACACGTGAGTCATTCCTAATACATACCAGCGTAAGTGCTTCAATTCATGTGCCAGTGATCTCGCCCTGGCCCTTTCCCTCAATACTCATACTGTTCAATACTCATACTGCTCACACTCATACTGCTCAATACTCATACTGCTCAACACTCATACTGCTCAATACTCATACTGCTCAACACTCATACTGCTCAACACTCATACTGCTCAATACTCATACTTGATATCTTATCTTCTGACCCCCGGACGCCGGTCCTGTCCTAGTCATCTAAACCATTGACGTTGCCGCGCATTCTCTCCGAGTTGATGATGTCTTGGCAAATGCTCTCCTGAGCATCCTTCTCAATCAAATTGCTTGCGTCCGAGTACATCATGCTGGCCTCGTACCCCATGCGGATGCGTTGCTCGGTGATGCCTAGCTCACACGCAGCAAGAGCCTTGATCACATTGTGGTATCTGGCTATGGTGGATCGCGTGTTGTCGCTGATGTCGTCGTTCTTGTCGCTGTAGATTTCCCAGGAGCTCTCCTCCTCCAAGCGGGTGATGGATAAGCTGCCCTGCCCCGGGTTGTAGGACCCCTTGGACGCAAGAGAGCTCTGGGCCTTGTTTGTGAGTGCGCTTGCAGAGCTGGCCGCAGCCAACACGCTGGTTTTGCTCAACCAGATGTACCCATTGACGCCGAGAATGATGCTGATGTTTCCGGGCAAGTCGTAGGAGTGGTTCTTCTGCTTGATGATCAAACTGGATGGCACCTTGAGAAACACGCCGTTTCGGAGCTTGCCGTACTTGAGCGAGCGCGTGTGCAAGGAGGCCGAGCCGTTGTTGAAAACACTCTGCACCTCTGCGTTCAAGAGGTCGCCTTCCTTCAAGAAGTTCCTCATCTGCAACTCGTCGCTCTCGGACTTTCTCCGCAAAATGCCGCCCGGGAGGTTGACCGAGCCAAGCATGAGCACGGCGTCCTGCTTGCAGCCGATATCGACTTTCCAGCGTTTCTGGCCCACCTCGGTGATGCGGCCCACCACATGGTCGCCTGTCTCGGCCTCGTACCTGCCCCTTAAGGGAATGACACTCAACAAGCGGTTGACGCGAGACACGTTGCCGGCCACCGACGAGTAGGTCTGGTTTTCCAAGAAGTACGTGCCGTGGCCCTTCATCCAGGTGGGGTCGTCGGTGACGAGCTCGCCGGGGGTCACTATGGCGCCGTTGTGGTTGTTTTTGGCCGCCGCCCGCGGCATGTCTGTGTCGGACATGTCCACATCCGAGCCGTTGGCGCTGTCGTTTTCGAAGAACTCGGCCTGCCGGAACGGCTTGCTGATGGTGATGACTGAGCTCATTGTAGTAGTAGACTTGAGGTGCGATGCGGTGCGTGTTGCGCGTTAGAACACACAGTCTGGTACAGAGGGACTGATACATGATTGGACTTCAATAACTCTAACAAGTAAGGGACTTTTGT
>NKZV01000904.1:0-12293 GCA_002370175.1 Metschnikowia colocasiae
TCAACTTATGTTTTAGTATATATCAATATACAGGGGGATGTAAGTTGTACCTTACAAGACCGACGTTCTGAGACGGGGTCTCAGTACTTCTTATACTTCTCCTCGTCTATGCCTTGCACAGCGCTATTGTCTAAACCTTGCACAGTCCTATTGTCTAAACCTTGCATACAACATATCCACGAAGTACCTCGTCTCCGTACATGCTAGGTACTCGTTGACAGTACCACACGTATGAAATCACTGTTCCCTTGATTAGATCTTGCTGCAGTCCTAACATGGAGTACTACTACTTATTGTCTGAGGATGGATATGAGCATTAGTAGTAGTGTAGTAGTGTAGTGTAGTGTACTAGTATTAATATGAGAGCAGTTTTATAAGAGTAGTATAACAACAGTGGCTATGATCATAACACAGTGGTTGGTAACAGTAATCGTGAATTCTAGTGAACGTCTGGTACTCAGCTATAGTCCTTGTTGTCCTCAAGGGGAATCGGGCTTATAGACAATAGTTGGATTACTGTATCTGGCGCCGTGCGCCGGCATGGCCACATGAATTGAGCACTTAGGCCGCCCTGAAGTTGCTAGGAGCTCACATCTCGCACGTCTTACCCCAGCATAGTGTCAGTCATTCCTAGGGTAGTATGCTACGCTGGAGGATCAACAGGTGGTATTAATACGAGTAGTGTAACCGTAGTAGTAGTAGTGTAGTAGTAGTAGTATAGTAGTAGTAGTATAGTAGTAGTAGTGTAGTAGTGTAGTAGTATAGTAGTATAGTAGTATAGTAGTAGTAGTAGTGTAGTAGTATAGTAGTATAGTAGTATAGTAGTATAGTAGTATAGTAGTATAGTAGTAGTAGTAGTATAGTAGTGTAGTAGTAAACCGTAGTAGTATAGTAGTAGTAGTATAGTAGTAGTATAGTAGTAGTAGTAGTAGTAGTAGTAGTTTTAGTAGTGGTAGTAGTAGTAGTAGTAGTAGTAGCATTAGTAGTAGTAGTAGTAGTAGTGTAGTAGTGTAGTAGTAGTAGTATAGTAGTTGTACCGTAGTAGTAGTATTATTAGTATAGTAGTAGTATAGTAGTAGTAGTAGTATAGTAGTAGTAGTATAGTAGTAGTAGTATAGTAGTAGTAGTACCGTAGTTGTTATTCTTTGACGTTAGTACTTGCAATTCAGTGTATTGATGATTCCACGAGGATCAAGTGGTCTATATAGAACTCGGCATTTCTGTTCCATCCCAGGCTTGTCAACATCAATGGCAATCAAGCTAAGGTGTACGGTAACTGATCCTTCCGTTTCGGACCGCGGCTGTTTCGGCCTGATCAGTTACCAGGTAGTCCGATAGCCACGGTCGAGCTCCGGTCGGTTTCCGACTTCTATCAATAGGGCTGTGCTGGTATTCGGGCTTTCTCCTTCATCTCAACTCTGACCGAGCAGCGTAGGCTTCGATCCTGATGCGTAGTGCGCTACCCACCAGTGTTAGTATTAGTATTAGTATTAGTAGTAGTAGTAGTATAGTAGTATTATAGTAGTATTAGTATAGTATTAGTATAGTAGTAGTATAGTAGTAGTATAGTAGTAGTATAGTAGTAGTATAGTAGTAGTATAGTAGTAGTATAGTAGTAGTAGTAGTATTAGTATAGTAGTAGTATAGTATTAATATTAGTAGTAGTAGTAGAATTAGTATTAGTAGTATTAGTTTTAGTAGTAGAATTTGTTAGATTCTTTGATAACGTCTAGTACTTTGTAGTTCCATGTATTTGTTCGTTGATGCCTCCTTACAAGGGGAATCCCGGGGTCTATATATAGGCGAAGCGCTACGGCGTTCGGCTGTTCAAATGCCGTGGTAGAGCCCATTATTACTCCCATGTCTCCCTTCCAGAAGATTCCATAAGGGAATCTTCATTGTTAGAAGACTTTCGCACAGCGTGGCTTTATCTGATCCTGATGGGTAGTGTGTTACCCATCGGGGGTCTAACAATTAGTAGTAGTAGTAGTATAGTAGTAGTAACGCAAAGTGTTAGTGCATTAGTCTCATGTGTCCGTCAGTACTTGCTATTTTGTCATTTTCTGCATCAAAAAGAAATATCTTATACACTTGGTGTATTTGGAAACCAAGCTTCATGAGGAAGGACTTGGCCAAGAGTGATTCTCGGGCGCCCTGGCCGCTTTACCATCCATCTACTAGGCCCAACACCAAGACGTAGTGTGTAGTGTGTAGTGTGTAGTGTGTAGTGTGTAGTGTGTAGTGTGTAGTGTGTAGTGTGTAGTGTGTAGTGTGTAGTGTGTAGTAGTATGCTTTAGTAGTGTGTTGATGCAAAGTGAACTATCATTACCAAAGCCAAAGCAAACTTTTGAGATTGGTCAGTAAGCACTTGCTGTTGTCGAGGCACCCGTTATATACTGGTGCGCATGGCAGTATGGCTGAAGGTTGCAATGGCTACGGTTGCAAAGTGCGTCTGCAGGATTTCGCCTTGTCGAAGCGAAAGCGCTAAGCAATAGCATGCACCGGTCCACATGCTTGACTCCCAAGTGGTCCCCTACCAACTGCCCACCTACCGAACTTTACACCTACAAATTATTTACACCTACAAATTACTTACACCTACAAATTACTTACACCTACCATAAATATCTACCATAAATTACTTACACCACCATAAATATCTACCATAAATTACTTACACCACCATAAATATCTACCATAAATTACTTACACCAATTACTTACACCTACATGTAGAAGGTATCAAGATAACACCAGGAGGGCACGCCTAGATGTCCTCCATACCACCACAGAATCCTTGTCGTGTAAACGAAGGTTCAACCACTGGAAGAAGTCTGGAACATATGACATCTGGCCTGAGATCTGATCCGCTGGGTCCATGGTCAATCTACCGAGGTACATCGTGAAGGAAGTATTACAAGCAACTCACTACACTACTCTAGTACTGTAGACTCTAGTACTGTAGACTCTAGTACTGTAGACTCTACACAGATTCACATCCTTGATGAGTATCGCACGACTTCAAAAATGTCTACTGTACGGTCGGACTCAGGATTGCTAGAGCCTGACAATGGAGTCATCGCCATGGCCGCCATTGCATTCCGGCCAATAAGCGAACACTTGACCATTGTCTTAACCTATTCTCTTTGAGGTTTCGAAATGAACATAGCTAAGTAGTACTACTGTACAATAGGAACACAGTACTGAAGTGAAGGATACACTACACTACTACACCATACTATTACACTACTACGCCACACTACTACACTACTACACTACTACACTACTACACTACTACACTACTACACTACTACACTACTACACTACTACACTACTACACTACTACTACTAATATACTAATATACTAATAATATACTACTACTAATATACTAATATACTAATAATATACTACTACTAATATACTACTACTAATATACTAATAATACGACATACTGCACACGATAGTAATAAGATTGATGCCTGGTAGTACTGATGTGCTGTAATGGTGCAGTCACGGTGGGGAGAGCCTGCACGATTAAAGCTCCAGTGCATTTTTTCTTCAAACAATGAAAATGTAGCCTACTTTATTTTGGGAATTGTTTGGTTTGGCAGAAAAGATGTGAAGTGTAGTGCGCACTCGTGCCAACCGTGATCTCAGCAAACACTATCACCGTAACATCATGGCAATTTCTCCGTCCAAATTCATCATCTATTCTTCTTGTTAGTAGTATATTGGCAGAGCAGTCTTCTCTGGCATAGATAGTACTACCGCGGTAAGGCACTAGACCGTGGTCAGGCACCAGTAGAACCGTGGGTCTTGCCGTACCATCAGTCCCGTAGGAGCAAGTGCCAGCAAAGTGCCGTTAACTTTGGCTCTAGCTCCACTCAAACTGTACGCCCAGGCGCAGGTGCTAGAAACTCTTCGATGGCTCTGAGCATTGACACCGGCCACGTCACCTCATCTGACACCATTTATAGCTCATTTTCAACTGGCATGTCCGGGTTCCTTCACGTCATTCATGTTCATGTCTCATTTCAATGGATCTCGCTCAGGGCACCAGTACTAAGTTAAGGAGCCGAGTGTCATGCGATGGGGTGGTTCGCCTCTATTGGTTTTCGATCCAATCAAGTGAAGATCGATCAATTCACCATCGACATTGACATCAACAGCAACCAAAACAATTCAAGTTCTCTTGAATAAACTTCCACGAGAAGCTTCATTGAAACAAATCCAAACAATCATGGGAATGTTCCGAAATTTCACAACGTTACATTTTGGCGCTCGAACGTCTTGCGCGGTTACCTCTGCGACGACTCAGTTCTCTGGCCCTTTAGGTTTAGACATTGTTCCAAACTGGTGCTTTCCATACTCGGGCGCCGACGGCCGATTCAGACACCTTAAGGTCATGAGAGCGCTAGTTGTCGGCCAGCGAGAATAATCTCCGTTTTGCAACAAGTTCCTGCACCGTTGCCAGAAAATGAACGCATTCCATTGTTGCGCACACAATAGGAGGATCCCAAGCCATCTCTTTTAATTCAACCAGTGTGATAGATCTAGAGACCAACGAGTGCGGCTCCTATAACCCACGAGGAAGTCTTACAACTTGGACTGCATGGGCTCATGCAAAATGTCACCCCGAAGAATTATATGGTGGCATTTCGCACAATCCATTGAGCTTTTGAATGACCACCTTCAAAGGCATTGGAGCAGCTTCGACTCATCGATTTGCCCAGAAAACCAACACCAAAATGCATCACACGCATTGCTCACACTCAGGCTATGGGGCACTCACCACCGACTTAGTATTCTTGTCGTAGGGCAAGAGGTAGATGTCCACAGGAGAACAAAATTCATCGTAATGGCCAGAACCTACAAGAATAATAGAGAACTGACCCGCCAAGCACGAGAAAAAACGGTAATTTGAGATCTTCATCTCATTGTCCATCTCCAAGCGGACTTTAGGCGTCAGAAGACCAACGCCTAAGGAGGCGTCTTTGTCGAACCCCACGAACCATGGGGTGTAGGTGCTGCTGATGGACGCGTAGCCGTCTTCCATAGTAAACTCGAGGGGATCAGCCACTTGTTCTCCATAATACAAGCCAGCGAATTTGATCTCGTTCGTCTCATTGATGGAGGCCATGAGCGGCTTGAATATCTCGTCTTTCTTTGCAAACAACACCAAAGGATGGACGGAGTCTGCGCAAGCAGTGGCTGCAATAAGCAAGGCCAGGAGCAATTGGAAGCACTTCATTGGAGTTTGAGAAGCTTGTAGGAGCGAGCCCCGCTGGTTTAATAGCGAGGCCAAGAATCGTGCATCCCAACAACAGATTGATTTTGAGCATTGTCCATGGAACAATACCCAGAAAATAGGTGAGCATGACCGATACATGCACACTCAAATTGCATGTGGAGAACGATGCTCTTTGTGGCAACTAAGCCTATTCTTCTGCGGCCGATCCTCACGGCCGAGAATTTGGCCCCAAGACACCAGTGTCTTCAAATGCCCATTGTCGATAAAACTAGATAAAGTTAAACTCGCCAAGAACAAACAGGACTCGAAACTTCGTCAAAAACATTCAAGCACAAGTCCCGCCGTCAATGGCTACCATAGTCTATACTAACCGCAAACTTAAAACATGTCAACGCGCCACAGTCGAACTAAGCGGGCACGGCAGCCCGCTGAAGAGGTGCTTCTACACACCCAGACATCCTGTACACATGTTATCAGTGCAGTCGTCTGCCGGTGACGGGGCTAGTCATGGAGGCAAAGCTCTGGTGCGATTGTTTCTACGCGAGACACCAGTACAGCCTTGTTGTCCTGCACACACGCGGGGGCTCCGAGACAATCTGCCATTGTTTGAGTATCTGCACTGGGCCTGCCATTGTTTCAATAAGTGCACTAGGCCTGCCATTGTTACAGTATGTATTAGCTGCTATTGTTTCTGTGTGTGCATTAGCCCGCCATTGTTTCATACTCTAGTATTGACCAGTGTTCGGTAAGGGTTCCGATAGGGTTCCAAGAGTCTATTGTCATGCATTTTCAGTGCCCATGTGATTGCTCTATTCCGTTTTTGCGTCTTACAATACTTGACGGCTCTTCTGCTGTGCGCTGGCCAACCATCATACAGCCTAGACTGGTACCTTGAAGTGTGTGGTTTAACGTCTATTGGTGTCTTGCCAGGAATGTGTTGATACCGAAAAACGGGTGCTAACGGCAACACACTGCTTGGTACTGCAAAGCCATACTACAAACAGGCTGAAAGGGGTCGAGTTCCCTATTCTTGACCAACGAAATCGCCGGGCCTGCATATAGCCCGGGCCCTCTTTCGAAGAGTTTGGACATCCTAGCTGGGCGCTCACGAGGACGGTTACACTAAGGTCTTGTTAAGGCTTTCAAGAAAGGACATGCTTCAAACCATCACGCCCAGTGCGGAAATCGGTGGAATAGTATTGGAGTCGCTATTCGTGAGTCGCTATTTAGTCACTATTCGCGAGTGGCTATTCGTGAGTCATTATTCGGGGGAGTCACTGATCTGTGCGAGTCATGTATCGGAGTCACTGCTCCACGGCAGTCACATTCTGTGGCGTCACTATTCGTGGAGTCCCTTTGAAACCAGTGTATCAGAACTCACTGGGTTAAAGCAGTTTCTGGACCAGAGTGCGGCTCATTAGTGGTATATGCTGGTGCCACCATGAGTGAATGGCTTCCACGCGTCTATGGAGCACTTTTTGCAGAGTTTTGGCAGTTGGGTGTGGGAGGCCGGCTGATAACACTCTCATAACCATTGACGGGCTAAAACACTCATAACCACGGGGCTAAACGCGCCCATAACCACGGCTAAACGCGCTCATAACCATTGTCGAGGCTGATAACGCTCTCATAACCACGAGGCTAAATCGCGTTCATAACCATTGGCGAGGCTGATACCTGCGCGGGCTCGTAACCCGCATAACCGTCTGCGACTAAACCAGTGATAACTTCCCGATTGGTGTTCTGGGCTGATACAACTGATGCGCTGAAGGGGATCTGGGCTCCCACCCATGCAGGCTTACATGGTCCGGGCTGAACGCGTCCGTCTCGAGCCGGGTCGTTTCTGCCCACCTATTCTGCCCACCTATTCTGCCCACCATTCTGCCCACCATTCTGCCCACCATTCTGCCCACCATTCTGCCCAACTTTCCATTCTTGAGCACTTTCTGATCCTAAAGGGCCACTACCGCCCCGGCCGGGGCTTGAAGGCCTACCAAGTGATGTGATCTGGGCCTGCATGGCTCGCCCTATTGACCCGCTTGATCCGTGCCGCATGCACTTGCTCAGCGGTACTGGTTGCAAGAGCAGCAATCTATCTTGTGGGAGCATGCATTCCGAAGCGTGGGATTCGAGCCGACAGCACGTGGCGCGGTGTTGAGCAAATCACTGCAGCTCTTCGCCTGAACTCACTCTTCACGATAACTATCGTTCAGTAGCAGGGTGGAGTAGTCGAGTAGATTCCAGTGTAGACTTGTGGAGAAGAGTGCATAGAGTGACTCCAATCTGTGAGCAGTGCAGTCTTTTAGCAGTCTTTCTAGTCTTTCTGGTCTTTCTAGTCTTCCTAGTCTTTCTAGTCTTTCTAGTCTTTCTAGTCTTTCTAGTCTTCCTAGTCGTCTTTTCTCTTTTCCTAGTCGTCTTCTAGTAGAGTACAGTCGTCGCACGGTAAAATAATATAAAACACTGCAGCATAGAAGCAAGTGACTTCAATTCCGTAGACAAGCCCGGTTCATGGATGCAGTCGGATAGTGTTCTAAAGCGTTCACGAGTAGTGAAGCCTTGTGCAGCCTGTAGAGACATTGAGCATAGCCAGAGATTAGTGCCGAGCAGAGAATTGACATGCCCACCCTTTGGGATATGAATACAAAGCAGTACAGCCGTAAATGTGGGCAAGTATCAAGCCCTTAGTACCACTTGAATAGCATCTTAAATAGCATAATATCCAATGCATGGTCCTGGTAGTGCATGTAAGTGAATACTCGAGTAGGGCATACCAGCTAGCGGGACGTATATTATAGACTACACTAGTACAAGTACTAAGCTCTTGCTGTACTTACTGTACTATACTGTACTATACTGTACTATACTGTACTATACTGTACTATACTGTACTATACTGTACTATACTGTACTATACTGTACTATTTACTGGTACACCAGTACCTGCAACACAAGTTGATATTCTTCATAATTTAGTTATAAGGAAGTGAAGATCAGGGAATCTAGAAACTACATCTGAGCTGAAGCGCAACTTCTTCATTCTGAAGTGGGTCTTGTTCAAAGGGGGAATAACGGGTCCAGGTCACATGGTAATTGGCTTCTCCGCCGTCTGGGCGCGCTACCTGGCTCTAGTGCATGCCAATTAACCACTCAATTAGCTAGTACAATAGTCAAATAACTAGTTAATAGTGAAATAGTACTGTATGCAGCCTAATAAATCAATACTAATGCAGTATCAATACTAATGCAGTAATCAATACTAATGCAGTATCAATACTAATGCAGTATCAATACTACTGCAGTAATCAATACTACTGCAGTAATCAATACTAATGAGTATGTTGTGTAGTATATTAAGGGTAGACTCTTGTGTACTATTACAGTGTAAGTACTGTACGATGTAAGTACTATAGTATATATTATAGTGTAAGTACTATAGTATAAGTATATTAGTGTAAGTACTATAGTATAAGTATATTAGTGTAAGTACTATAGTATAAGTATATTAGTGTAAGTACTATAGTATATATTATAGTGTAAGTAGTGTAAGTATATTAGTGTAAGTAGTGTAAGTATATTAGTGAAAGTAGTAGTGTAAGTATTAGTGTAAGTGCAATTAGCACTAGTAATTACAGTGCAGTAGTGTAGGGCAGCAGATGTATAACTGGTGGACAACGCGAGTCTGGTCATGGTCAAGTCACGTTATGACGGAAAGCGACTACCCGAACCAGCAGTCAATGGCTACGAGCTAGGCAGGGCCAATGGACCATGGGCAGACTATGACATTAGGGACGTGGACTAGACTTAGGCTATTGGTGTGCATGCGTTGCTAGCTATCATCCTAGACATTATAAAGTCGTTTCATCAGGAAAATTGTCTTTATGTAAGTATTTAAACTAAAATCAATAATCAGTTATTGGCAATAAGACGTTCCAACTCGGCATTAATAATTTTCTTTCAAATCAAGTAATGTTAACATGAATAGGTAATAGATTTAATTGTGAAACAATCAAATCACAAAAAAATATAACTTTTATCGGAAGATATGAAACACTACAATATATATTCTGATAGAAGCAGTAAGAGTGGTAATAATGAGTCACAGAAAGAAAACAAAAGATACTAGAGAAAAACTAGAAATAAAGGTCTATTATGTCCAGTAAGTGGAGTAGACTGAGCTATGAGCCAGATTTCAGTCAGACTACTAGACGGCGAACTGAACGGACAATGAAATATCCAGACTCCTGGCTTACGGTGCCAGGACAGACTGGCCATACACAGTGTGATCCAACAGGCAGTGCACGTAGCATCCAAAAGGGTGCAGGCATGACATCAGACGGTACAGTGTATTACAGTAGACTAATGGTGAGTAGTATCGGTACCACTATCGGTACTATGTATATCGGTCTATGTATCGGTCTATGTATCGGTACCACTACTACTATTGGTATATTCAGTACAGTAGATATGGTGGATACAGACCGCTTACCTGACTGCTTATGTCCATTGGTGGATCTCGAACAAGGCGGCCTACGAAGCCCGACATGGCTGGTGCCAGGGCTCCTAACCACAGCTGGGTCTGGTACTCAACCTGTGTGGTCCTCCGTCCAGTGGAGACTGTAGACCTGCTAGTAGTAGTGAGTGTACTGGAGAAAACAGAGGATGGAGAAGAATAAGAATAGGGTAGACGGTAGGGGTAGTATAGAGTAGTAGAGTAGAGAAAAGTACTACTATGGAGTAGTAGAGTAGAGAGAAGTACTACAGAGTAGTATAGAGTAGTGTAGAGTACTATAGAGTAGTATAGAGTAGTATAGAGTAGTATAGAGTAGTATAGAGTAGTATAGAGTACTATAGAGTACTATAGAGTACTATAGAGTACTATAGAGTACTATAGAGTACTATAGAGTACTATAGAGTACTATAGAGTAGTATAGAGTAGTATAGAGTACTATAGAGTAGTATAGAGTATAGAGTACTAGAGTACTAGAGTACTATAGAGTATAGAGTACTAGAGTACTATAGAGTATAGAGTATAGAGTACTATAGAGTATAGAGTAGTGGAGAAGAGTTGTGTAGTCTATGCCTTATTGGAATTACAAACTTTGTAATTAAGAAAAATGTATGTCTGAAAATATAGGGTAGTAACATTTTATATTTGGGGTGTTGGTAAGTGATGCGGATTATAAATTGGCCAGTGTGCGCATAAAGTGTACTATAAGTGGATTTAGACCAACCGAAAAATACAACTCACATGCAGCTGCGGATACTGGTGAATCCGAATATTATAAGAAAAAGGAGCTTCAAGGGGCAAGGTACTAACAATTAACATCTACTCAGTTTGTAGTTCTGACACAATTCTCTGTTTTCTTTGGCTGCAAGAGGCAAAACGAAGCAAAGCAAAAGTTGGTTAAATGTGGTAAACAGTAAAGGTAGTGGTGAGTGGTAGTGGTGTAGTGCAGTGTAGAAAAACAGATGGAGACTAGTGCAGTAGTAGAGTAGAGTAGTAGAGTAGAGTAGTGTACTAGTGTACTAGTGTAGTGTAGTGTAGTGTAGTGTAGTAGATCTAGTCTAAAGAGTACTACAGACACTCCACTCTACCCACTACATTACAACCCTCAAGAAAGTCATGGCTACCATCCTCAGAACAGCTCCTCACTTCCTTGCGGTATGTTAATATTTTAAATCTACGAACATTGGAAATCTCAATGTCGTAACAAGGCTACTACCACTTACATACCATGTTGTTGCGCGTTACAGATAACCTCCGAACACACAGGAACGGTAATGTTATTACTCTCCAATAAAGCTAATAAGTGTGGATCTTCAGCATTCACTTCAGACATCTTATTTTCTATCTGTATCTAACTAATACCTAGAACTCGTTGATGACCTGTTCGTTGTCCTTTCATAAGAAGACTTCGTCTCTCTTAAATAGTTTTCCCTCGTGTACCAATGCGGTAATACCAGCATGTAGCCATGTCAACAAACCCTGCATATACTGCTAACACAGTCTCCCACTTACCCTAATAGGTTTCATCTGTTTTCATTTCCTTATGACCATGCAGGACTTCCGCGGGATGTACTTTTGCTCTGCATGTTCAACACTCCCCCTCAGATGAAACATCTTCTATCCTGCGTTCATCGTCCACTAGGATCATGGAGTTCAAATACTCATGCTGTTGTCTCTCCAAACCTTTCGTAAGTAGGTCTGCCAAATTCTCTCTTGTATTGATGTAGTCCACTCTCAATAACTTCCTTTTCACATACTGGAACACAACAGCATACTTTGTCTCGACGTGCTTCATACCTTTCTTAAACATTCCATCGGAAACCTGCTTGACTATGTTAGTATTATCACACCACACTTGCATTGTGTTGCTCGTCTGTTCAATCTTCAATTCTTTCATGAAGTTCCTCAACCATACGGCCTCTCTGCTGCCTTCAAAGAGCCCAAAGAGCTCTGCCTCACTGGTAGACGCTGCTATGGTCTTTTGCAACTTCGACGACCATGAGATTGGACCACCCATGAACATTATTAGATACCCAGACCTAGACTGTCTTGTTTCGGTGTTTGTTGCTAGATCTGCATCCACAAACACTTCGACATCTTTCTCGCATTGTTTCTCTGTTCTTCTGAACATTATTCCCTTTCTTGGGGTCTGTAGTAAGTATCTCACAGTCATGTGGGCTGCTCTTATGTTCGCTTTCGGTTCCTTTAAATGCCAAGTTCAGAGCCTGATTGCAATATCTGGCTCACCGTATTTTCAAACATAAGCTTTCCACAATTGTTCTGTATTCTGTTTCATCGCAGCTTTCAAGCTGTTCTTCCTCTGTGAGCACATGAAGACGCTCTTTATGCTTCCCTGGCGTGTGAGTTTTCCGAACTCCACCTTCACCAGCATACTCCTTTAACTTGTNAACATAAGCTTTCCACAATTGTTCTGTATTCTGTTTCATCGCAGCTTTCAAGCTGTTCTTCCTCTGTGAGCACATGAAGACGCTCTTTATGCTTCCCTGGCGTGTGAGTTTTCCGAACTCCACCTTC
>NKZV01000905.1:0-72487 GCA_002370175.1 Metschnikowia colocasiae
GTGCCCAAAGGCAGGAGTGAACATAAGTGGACAGGACTCACATGGTTCAGAGGTGCAGGGTGCAGATGAAACATGCTTAGGTACAAGAGAGATTACACTTCTCATGCACGGCCGGGCCGGGTAAGTGAGAGCCTGGATAGGGCACTATATATTGAGGGGTTCCCGCTCTGAGGGGATCATCAATAAGGAACAGTTCATCAACGAGTTCTAGGTATAGTTAGATACAGATAAGAAATAATGACTGAAGGAATACTGAAGATCCACACTTATCAGATTTATTGAAGACCAATAACATTACCGTTCCCGTTTACGCGGAGGTTTTCTGTAACGCGCAACAATATGCTCTAGGAAGCCGAGGACCTGTATGCGGACTTCCAAGGCCCGTTGTGTGCAGGACAATGGCCAGTGGACCACCTATGAACGGCAAAGCTGTCTTGTACAGGACTGCCTCGTGTTGCATTCCGCCTTCGAGACAATGTATATGCACTTAAGCGTGAGTACCAAGTTGTAAAAGATGGAAACTAATCTTTGAGTAGATTAAAAGTAGATTAAAAGTAGATTAAAAGTAGATTAAAAGTAGATTAAAAGTAGATTAAAAGTAGATTCTTGAGTAGATTAAAAGTAGATTAAAAGTAGATTCTTGAGTAGATTCTTGAGTAGATTATCGAACCTTTCTGAAACTTATCTGTATCTGTGACATTCTTAGATTCGGTGCGTCTGGCAGCTCGTTGGCTATGCTCATATACTTCCACAAGAGGCTCCCTGCATAGCAGGGTACGTATCTCCATCTGTATAATTGCCGAGCCAGCTCCCGGATGACGGATGAGTGACCAACTGTTGCCGGTATGCAGCGCAGGCTGTCACCCATGGATCATCTGTAGATCTGCAGTTACTGATTTTGGTTATTTGTTTCTCTATCTGTTCTATAAGCTTTTTCTGTTATCTCATCTGTTTATTTGTTTCTGTTATTCTTCTATTTGTCTGTTTCTGTTATTCTATTTGTCTGTTTCTGTTTCTGTTTCTGTTGTCTGTTTCTTTTGTCTGTTTCTGTTTCTGTTTCTGTTTCTGTTTCTGTTTCTGTTTCTGTTTCTGTTTCTGTTATTCTTCTGCTGGTCACCATGGATACACGACCCATAGGATGGCCCACTTGATCAGATGTGGGATTATCACCCGAAATGGAGTCATTATGGCCGACTAATCCAAACCCAATTACCGTATATTATCGTAGATCTCACAATCATTATTTCCAAGGTTAACTGTATGCCAAGACTCGCTGTATATCTAATAGTTTCTGGTTTCCTTTATCTTAGGTTTATACGAGAAATGTTATCTGTTTGGTGCTATTAAAAGCTCGGTAAACGGCACATTCTCTCAAGATGAACTAATGGGGTATGACCATTATACATGTTAATTTTGGCCCCCTTAACTCAATATATGCCGTTACACGCGCATACTATATGTAGATATGTATAAGTTAAAATCACACTTTTAAACTGGAACAAGAACAACTTGCAGACGCGGTTTGCTATACGCCACTGATTCAATCATCAACGACTAAGCTGATTTAGTACCGAATGCATACAAGAATCTAACTATTGATATTGTATTATTTTTGATATTCTATTATTTTTGATATTCTTTTATCTATTGATATTCTAATATTTATTGATATTCTAATATTTATGGATATTCTACTATTTATTGATATTCTATTATTTATTGATATTCTATTATTTATTTAGACCCCCGATGGGTAACGCACTACCCATCAGGATCAGAAAAAGCCACGCTGTTCGAAAGTCTTCTAGAAGGAAGATTCCCTTATGGAATCTTCTAGAAGGGAGACATGGGAGTAGGAACGAGCTCTACTACGGCATTCGAACAGCCTAACGCCGTAGCGGTTCGCCTATATAGACCCCGGGATCCCCCTTGTAAGGAGGCATCAACGAACAAATACATGGAACTACAAAGTACTAGACGTTATCAAAGAATCTAACATTTATTGATATTCTAATATTTATTGATATTCTAATATTTATTGATATTCTATTATTTTTGATATTCTATTATTTATTGATATTCTATTATTTATTGATATTCTATTATTTTTGATATTCTATTATTTTTGATATTCTTTTATCTATTGATATTCTATTATTTTTGATATTCTTTTATCTATTGATATTCTATTATTTTTGATATTCTTTTATCTATTGATATTCTANTTTTGATATTCTTTTATCTATTGATATTCTATTATTTTTGATATTCTTTTATCTATTGATATTCTATTATTTTTGATATTCTTTTATCTATTGATATTCTATTATTTTTGATATTCTTTTATCTATTGATATTCTAATATTTATTGATATTCTATTATTTATTGATATTCTATTATTTACTGATATTCTATTATTTATTTGTTGTCTAGTTGGTATTTGGATTTGGATTTGGATTCGGATTTGGATTTGGTATTTAGTTTCTGGTATTTTGGTTCTTTTTTGGATTCTTAATAGCGTCTAGTACTGTGATTCACTATCTTGTGATTCTAGGAAGGTATCGTAGGTGACTTATAGTCGACTAGCTGGTTCACGGCCGGCAGTAGATATACCTGCGTGGCTGAACTGGCTACTGGCTGATACTAGCGGCTTTCAGCTTGCCAGACCGTACAGCATGGCTATCCACCCACAGAGTAGTGCGCGAACCATCGGGGTCTAAGTCATTTCCATTCATAATTCTATTCTACTTGTTAGAAATACTTGATTTTCTACTCTTGTATTTTATTTCTCTATTCTATCGTCTACTCTTGTATTTTCTTTTTTTCTATTCTTGTTCTTCTATTCTTGTTCTTCTATTCTTGTTCTTCTATTCTTGTTCTTGTATTCTTGTTCTTCTATTCTCGTCTGTGGTCCTTTATGCGCATGTGGCCGGATTCGCATTCAACTGTCAATGCAGGGAACATGTGTAAACTGCAGTCTGTCAGTCTCGAGGCCGCCCAGGAAACTATCATTTCGTCCGCCCAGGAAACTATCATTTCGTCCGCCCAGGAAACTATCATTTCGTCCGCCAAAGCCATGTATTCAGTCCTCATGCCACCGAAAGCCACCCGACCGCACGAACCCCATGAGCTTGTGCCTGACTCATTCATGTCAGAATCACTCACCTCTATTGTCCGCATGCGCGCATTGACTCACCCCACACCTTTGCTAGTCAGGCATCACCTTAGGCATTAGACTCCACACTACATTTGATAGACAGAGAGTAGGTACTCATATACTCAAATAGGATAGTCAGATAGACAGAGTCAGATAGACAGAGTCAGATAGACAGATAGACAGAGAGTCAGATAGACAGAGAGTCAGATACTCAGATAGTCAGATACTCAGATAGACAGAGAGTCAGAGTCAGATACTGATAGCCAGTTAGTCAGATACTCAGACAGTCAGTCATCTCAGTCATCACTAATGGATGATGGTGACTCGCGCTTAGCGCCTACGGAGTCCAACTCTTCGCTCGGCTCCGCCTCCATAGACCGCCAATCCAACGTCCCCCGGCCTCTTTATTCAGATACAGACCACTTGGAAAGAAATGAGTCGGCTGGCGGCTCGGTGTCCGCTGGCGCCTCGGTGTCCGCTGGCGCCTCAATGTCCCAGTCTGGGTCCAAAACCTCGGCCTCGAGAATGTCCAGAATCGCGTCCGGGGCCTTGTCCAAAACCTCCAGGGCGTCCTCCGCCAATAAGGTGGCCATGTCGGAACGGCGCGGGCTCTTCTCGTCGTTGACGCTTCTCCCCGAGTACTACGACGCCAAGCAGTACCTGACCCGGCGCAAGTACTGCATTGTGTTGATCGTGGCGTTTGCCGCCGTCACCGGCCCCATGGGCACGTCCATCATGCTCCCGGCCATCGACGACTTGGCCGCGGACCTCCACACCAACGTGTCCACGGTCAACGTGTCGGTGGGAATCTACTTGGTGGCACTCGGCGTGTTCCCGCTCTGGTGGTCCAACTTCTCCGAGCGCCACGGCCGCCGCTCCGTGTACGTGATCTCGTTCATCTGGTTCTTGGCCTTCTCCATCGGCTGCGCGTTGGCGCCGTCCATCTCCTCGTTGATCGTGCTACGCCTTCTTTCGGGGGTCGGCGCCTCCGCCGTGCAGGCCGTGGGGGCGGGCACCATCTCCGATTTGTTTGTCCAGGAGAGGCGAGGGGCGGCGCTCGGTGTGTTCTACCTTGGGCCGCTCTTGGGGCCCTTCATCTCGCCCATTCTCGGCGGCGCCGTGGCCGAGGCCTGGGGCTGGCGGGCCGGCATGTGGATCATTGTGATCTTGTGCGCCGTCAATGTGTTCACCGTGTTGTTTTTCTTGCCGGAGACCCTTTCGAGAGAGACCTTGACGATGGTCAAGCGCCGCATGGAGGACGAGATCGACGACTACCTGCACGGCGAAGAGCCTGTTGCGCAAGGCTCTGTGGGCAGCGAGACCCGAGACAATAGGGACGATCCCGAGAGATATTCTCCACACCACGAAATGCAGGATGGTGCAGACAAGAGAGAGAGAGAGACAGAGACAGAGAAGACAGAGAAGACAGAGACAGAGACAGAGACAGAGAAGACAGAGACAGAGAAGACAGGGTCTGACACAGGGCCTGACACAGGGCCTGACACAGGCACAAAGACAGCCCCCTCTCCTGCGACGGTGCCCGAAATGAGCCCTGCACTGAGCCATCTGATCGAAACCAACTCCGTCGTGTCACGGACCCAGACCCGGCGAAAGAGCTCCACAGACCTCTCGGTGCGTTTGTCCCGGCGAAAGAGCTCCACAGACCTCTCGGCGCGTTTGTCCCGGCTCAACTCCGCCACGTCCCGCATCGTCGATGCCGAGATCCCCATCGACCCGTTGTTCCCCACCATTTCTCGTTACACCACCAACAACTCCACGGCGCGAAGGCCCGAAACCATCCACTTGGACGACGACCCCTCCGTGCACCCCCACACCAAGGCTGCGTTCCTCTATGACTATATCGTGAGGCCGACGCACTCGGTGGTGTTCCTCGCCTACCCTCCGGTGATGCTCATGATCTCCTATTCCGCGCTCGTGTTCATGGGCATCTACTTCTTCAACATCTCCATCTCCAACCGCTACAGCCAGCCGCCCTACAACTTCTCGCCGGTGATCGTGGGGCTCATGTACATCCCCAACTCCGTCACGTACATCTTGGCCTCGGTGTACGGAGGCCAGTGGATCGACCACTTGGCCCGGAAAAACGCCCTGCTCAACAATGGCGTCATCACCCCGGAGCTGCGTATATCGTGGAACGTGGTGGTGGCCGTGTGCCTTTTTCTCCCGGGCTGCATGATCTTTGGCTGGTGCTTGGACAAAGGCGAGCACTGGGTGACGCCGTTGATCGGCACCGCCATCTATGGCTTTGCGTCCATGATCTTGATTGGCTGCAACGTCACTTATATCATTGACTTGTTGCCTGGCAAGGGTGCTACGGGTATTGCCATCAACAACTTGGTGAGACAGATACTCGCGGCCATCGCGACCTTCATCACCGAGCCATTGACCACGGCCCTTGGCTTGGGCGTGTTGTTTTCTATTTATGCTGGGCTCATCACCGTGACTGCTGTTCTCGTGTTATTCTTGAAGCACAAGGGGCCGTACTTGAGAGAGAAGTATGATATTGCCGACTACTATGCAAAGTTATAGTCTTCACAATGATAGTGAACGGCTTCAACTTGGTCTTCAACTTGGCCTTCAAAGTGACCTTCAAAGTGACTGTGGCAATAGAATGTCGTCAAAGAGGTAATCCACATTCAACCCCTCGTGCTTCAACACATCCAACTGCGGCTCCATCACCTTTAAAAGGTCCGCATAGTATCGCGAGTCCTTGATACTCCACGAGTCGTCGGTTTCGACCAATAGCGAACCTGCCGCATGCTTCTTGATAAGGTCCACCAACACCTGCATTTCGCGGATGGCCCACGTGACAAACCCACTCAGATCCACGGTCTTCACCACCTGCCGCTTGAGTACCGGCTCGATACATGTGCGGTAGATCCTCACTGCCCGCTTGACTATTGATACATAGACAATGATCAAGTTAGACAAGTAGTTCACGATATCCACCCTCGTAGATCCATGTGCACTGGAGATCAACTTCCCCACGGTCCTAGAGAGGTGGTTGGAGAGGGCATCGAGGAGCGCGTTGAAGCCGTCTTCGAACTTGCCGAAACTGAGGTAGAACTCCACGATGTTGGAGATTTGCTCCTCGGAGAGCGCCAGGATGTTGTGGTTGAGGTCAAAAGCAAGGCCCTGCTGCACCTTCTCCTTTCGGCTGTTGATCTTCAACTTGACCACGTCCACAAGGAGCCTGAGTTCCTCCGTCTGGTTGGAGTCCGGGAACGTGGAGATGCGCTCGAAAATGGCCGCGAGCCGGCTCTCGATGTGCTTGATGAGACCCACCGCACTCATGTACTCGTTGTGGGCCAAATGCACGTCCACCTCATCCAACTTGTCTTCGTTGGTCTTGAGGTCCACGAACAACTGTGCAGGCAGATTGGCGTCCTTGGACACGTGCTTTTTGAAGTCATGGGACCGGTTCCGCTGGTGCACGCGAGCAGAGATGTCTTTGAGGAGGTAGTCGGAGCTGTTGCGGTGGGAGTTGGAGTTTCGGGACTCGTCGGCGGTATTGGAAGCAACATAGCTGCCGGAGGCGGCGATGCCGGAGTTGCGGAGCGAGTCTCTCAACTGGCGCTTTTCCAGGCCCTCGTCGGTGATGGAGTTGGTGCTTTCTCGGCGCATGTGGCCGTTTTTCTGCTCCTCCTCCTGCTCCAACTCGCGCTGTTTCTGCGCAAGCTCGTTTTTGCCCTTGTGGTAAGCATTCATCACTCGCATGTAGTGGTCGTAGCGGTCGGTTTGGTACACGTAGCTCAAGTTGTTGGAGCGGAGGTTGATGGCATAGGCCGTGGAGTCGTCGTCAGCGGACTTGCGGGGCGTCTGCACCTGGGAGCACTCCACGGTATGGAGCGGCCAGCAGTGCACGGCCTGGAGGCGCTTGGAGGTGGGATCCAGGCTCAGTTTCCGGGCAGCAATCAAGATGCAGTCGTTAAGGAGAAACAAGTGGATGGCCTTGTTGGGTTTCCAGGTGCCCACGTTGATTTCGTGCCAGCGGCCGCTTTCCGAGAGAATGTGGCGGTCGTCCGAGGGCTTGATGAACTTCTGGGCGCCGTCCACGTGCTTGTACAACAGCTGGAGCTCGGTGGCCCACATCTTCTGGAGCACCATGACCGAGGAGCGGTCCCGCCTCTTCAGAGACACGGAGAGCGAGTTGCCAGCGCCCCGGGCGGCGTTTTCCTGCATCTCCAACTCAAGCCTGCGGTTGGCACTGTCGGTGAACTCGGCCAAGATGCCGTACAACTCCTTGGTGGAAACCCGCAACAGCAAGAGCTCCTGCTGCGTGAGCTGCAAGTTGTCGGTCAACTGGAGGATGTTCTTCTGGTTGCGGTTGATCTGCGTCTTGATATCCTTCTCCACGGTGTTCTTCTGCTCGCAGAGCGACTTGTAGAACTCGGCGATGGCCGACGCGTCTTTGTGGCGCATTTCGTTCTTGATGATGCTGACAATGGACTCGTTCGGCCGCTGGCTGCGCACGGACACCATGTCCGAGTTGTTGGTGGCGGTGCGGTGGAGCCCCGACCCCAACTGGGGGAGCCCGGGGAGCTGGCCCATGTCTGCCGCGGAGGGGTGGAACCCCGTGGCGTGCTTGGCGTTGACCGACGCGTGGATGGAAAGCCTGCGGTTGGACTTGCGGCTGGAGGCGGCGGCCCGGGCCGGGTGGAGGAAGTCGGACGAGTCGTCGGCCCCGACCATGGACGCCGCGTCCCCGGCGGCGCCTCCGCTGTAGGGATTGGACTGGTTGCGGGGGCGCTGCGGCTGCAACTGCCACGGCGCCTTGCTCTTGCGGTTGGCCTTGAAATCCATGCGCTGCTGTTGGCACTTGTAGGCGAGTGGTTGAAGCCAATGGCGCCTTGATCGGGGCGCCATGTGCTGACTCCAGAGTATGCAGGACCGACGGTGTCACGTGACTCCAACCAG
The DNA here is from genome assembly GCA_002370175.1 of Metschnikowia colocasiae. Taxonomy (NCBI): domain Eukaryota; kingdom Fungi; phylum Ascomycota; class Pichiomycetes; order Serinales; family Metschnikowiaceae; genus Metschnikowia; species Metschnikowia colocasiae. Next base: position 8,097 of record NKZV01000905.1, read on the forward strand.
TTCCTAGGAGGAATGTTGCTTTCATTACCAATCTATCCTATACTATTTTCCCCCTCGATGCTATTGCCAGCATCTAGGATCATTATGCATGGCTGCGCTTTCTCAGTGAAACCTTCTAACCCTTCAAAGCCACCATTTGTTCTGGTTCTGTACAATACCAGGAGTTACAGTGTTTTTCAGAACTAATCGAACCAAGACAAAATGTTTCGAACCAAGACAACGATTCAAACCGCACTAGCAATTAAACAAACCAATAATTCAAAGTTTCGTACCCCTTCGCAGTCTTTCAAACCAAATGGCGTAATGTTTCACACCAACTTTTATTAGAATTCAATATTCTGAAATCTTAAATCTGGAGATTGCCTTATATGTACTACATTTGGGAGTTACTAATGTACCTTCATTATTTTCTACTGATATTTCTATGGCTTGATAATGTTTGTAGTGTATGTTCTAGTGAATAGAGTTGAAATGCATCATGTCAGAAAACTTAAGGATTTAAAGTTAGATAAATCTGATCTTAATAATGAGTAAAAGAAAACGTAAACAAATCCTTTATGTAGAAGTTGTCATATAAACATCATAATGGTACTTTAACTATTCCAAAATCTATATTGGATAAATATTCTTAAGATAGTTAGGGGTATGCCATAAATATGGGCTTTTACATGTAATAAGTCTTGCAGTACCAATCAAGGGTCAAAACGGACGGAACTGAACTGGTTTCCTTGTTATCCTGTATACAACAACTTGTATATAAGAAATTACACGGCCCCCGTATCCACAATTGTTTTGTACTAGTACTCTTTAAGTCTATTTGAACTACTGTAGTGTAATAAGTGTATAGTTTTAAAATGGAATACCGGGCTCATGTAACACCCGATGGGTTCTTCGATGGGCTAGCAATCGGCACCTCATTGATCCTGAACTTATCGAACCCACTTCGAGCGATTCTGGTCTAGGCGATTGTTTTGCGTTTCTGGATTACAAGAGCGAACAACGAAATGAGATGGAGTGGTCCCGGATGTACGATACTGATGACCAACCTATGAGTGACGAAGAACTGGTAATATCACCGGGTAAAGCATCAGGTAAGCGGGCCAATACAATATCTATCCAAAGTACATTAAGGAAAAATTTCGGCATGATGTCATGGAGAAGGGTCACTCGGCATATGCGGCAGCGAGAGTATAACATCAAACTTCAAACTGCTTACACTTGGAAAAGAAAATGGAAGGAAGTATGTATGCAAATACAGGGGAAAGAGGAAGCCCCGAAGAAACGCGGACGTAAACCTATCTTGACAGAGGAGCACAAGTCATACTTGCAAGAATTGGTTGAGGCCGATGCAACGGTTACTTTGCAATCTATGTTAGATAGTATCCGGCAACATTCAATAACATCAAGGTCAGCGCCACAACATTGTATAGGTTTGTTAAAGTGTGCAAATTGAGTATCAAGCGTATTTCCAAATGATATCAAGCAGCAACGGTACGAATGGGCAAAAGACTATGAACACAAGCTCAACATTACCAAAAACTGTCTTTATTGATGAAGCCGGCTTCAACATCAGTATGAGAGAATACGGTTGGTCCTCGGTAGGTCAGAACACACGTACCTGTAACAAGAGGATTAAATGTATCGTTTATAGGAGCGATATCTGCTCAGGGATGTGTCAGTTTGACAGCCCACTAAGCCCGTACCAACAAGAAGAGGAAAAAATCCCTAAAACCCTTACATCCCTAAGTACCACTGCCATTTCTACGCGTTCGTGAAATCAGTTATAGATCAAATAGAGTCTTCTGATGAACTCGGTGAATTGAAGTACTTGGTTCTCGATAATGCTGCCATTCACAAGCGCCGTGATCTCCAATTATTGGTTGCCCTGAGCAACTTAGAGCTTGTCTTTTTGCCCCCTTACTCTCCTTGCTTGAATGCAATCGAAGAATTTTGGGCCGTTTGTAAGTCCAAGGTCAAGAGTTCTAGGTTAGAAAAGAAAGAAGAGTTGACGCCTGCAATTCGACAATCTACAGAACAAGTAAGTCCTCAAAGTTATCAAGGGTTGTGCAGGCACGCTGGGGAGTATGTTAAGGCTTGCTTAGAGCGTCAATCATTCTAATTGTTAAGAAAATATGCTACTTTACGACAAAACAAAAAGCAAAAAAAAAATAGAAAATGAAAAATAGATAAAAAAGAGGAAAAAAAGAAAAAAGAAAAAAAAAAGGGGCGGTGGTTGGATTATTTCGATTTTTCGTATTAATTTACGGAAAATAGTTTGAAGAATTTCGATGACACCATTTGGTTTGAAAGACTGTGCGAAGGGGTACGAAACTTTTTGAATTATTGGTTTGTTTAATTTGCTAGTGTGGTTCGAAACATTTTGTCTTGGTTTGAACCATTGTCTTGGTTCGAAACATTGTCTTGGTTCGAATAGTTTTGAAAAACACTGTATTCCCATTCACATAGTTCGCGAACTCCCCGTCCTTACCTTGGCACAGCTACTGTAACCAAGTGCCGGCTCCAACACACTGTCTAGAGACAAACCACAATCATTAACAAGTCAGTAAGCTCTCCTGTATGTCGAACTCGATTCCCTAGCATGTGATAGGTGCTCAACCCGTCAACGTGCTTGCACAAGTTTTCTTATCTTGAGCCACGTTTGCCAATATTCACACCATCTCCACCCCAGTGCATCCAGTCGCATAGCCATATGCCTAATGCTGCGGCAGACCCCAATACACTACATAGAAAAGAGAAAAGAAAAGAATGGATTAGTTGACATAGTTGAAGGTTCCTCAGATTCAGAAACACAAAGGGTATTAATTATAACGATGTTTACGACTTAAGCTCATTACTTGCTGCCGATAAACATATAGCAGCTGATTTCATTGAAGAAATCAGAAAATTAAAATTACCTATTTTCAACACAATCAGTCACCATCCTTTCCTGAAGATTCACAAATTTGGCCTGGTCCACTTATATCAGGTTGGTTACCTTTTTAATTATTCCCACTTGCGCAGATAATCAGCAGTAGTTAAATCTTTTAATTGTCTATATAATACAAGTCTCAATTTCCGCTTTTTCATAATTAAAACAGATGGGGTCTTGATAAAATCGTTATTTGTATAACTGTGATGTATTTACAGGCATCTATATTACAATTCGCTTAAACTTCAATGAAGATCTTAGAAGACGAAGAAAGAAACGCAAATTGGAACACCGTTCTCTATGAAGGCGCTAAAGGCACCTTGGTAGGGGTTGGTTTGGCGGGTCTTTTTGTTATTTACAGCATTTCTATCTAAAGTGCTATAACATAGTCCGCCCAAACAGCGAATTCTTTGCAATTCCAAGATCTTCATCTTAAAAGTGTTCCCCAATAATTTCTGATTCGTCAGTATCTTTACCAAAATAAGTAGGTCATCAACATAGAGAGCGATAAGTAGCTTTGAGTTCTTTTAAAAAGGCATGGTTCAGACAGTTCTTAAAGCCAAATTTCAAGTTTCTTTAATGGTCTGGTGCCAGATTAATGGAGTTTCAAACCATATAGAGATTTGTTGAGCTTAGAACAATTTCTTTGCATTTTTCGACTGGGACGAAGATCTATCCTGGAGGTTGCTTCATGTAATGTCCTCTTGGAGATTTCCATTCAAGAAAGCAGTTTCATCTGGAGTCATTCCATTCATGCCTATGCTAAGCGTTCAATTTGTATAACCGTTGCTGCGTAGTCAACTCCCTCTTTGTGTAAATCCTTTTGGCGGGCCTTATAGAGGTATTTCCTTAAGTGAATACCCACTTACAAGAGATAGGTCTCATGTCCGGTTTCTTGGGAACGACGTAAAAGTTTCATTCTCGAGTGCCATCTCCGAATTGCATGCTTCTTTCCAAATCGTTTTGAGCACTCTTCATGGCTTCAGCATATGAATCTGGTATCTTGCATGAGATCTGGTATCTTGCATGAGATCTGGCAGGCGCACACATGAGCAACTAGCGTCGGGTAGTGTATTCGACTCAACATCAAGAATCGTAGATGGTTAACATTTTGTAATCTTATCCGTTTAAACTGTTGTCCATCTATGTTTTCAGCCTTCCGGATGGGTAAACTTGTTTTCCCAGCGATGTTCGACCGCATTGATAGGAAGATTGGAGCCTGAAATGGTTCTCCCTCTGGACAAAAGTTTTGAGGATTGTGAAGTTCGACCTAGTCCCATGAGCGGGAGATATAAACTCCGAATTCCTGGGCTAGTCAGAAGAATCACTCAGTGGAGTAGGATTGGAATCAACAGGCTCAATTCCTCAGGCGCAGGTGCGCTTGGTGTAGAGGCAGGTGGTTCAGGAGCATCGGGCACGTGCACGTCTGCAGGCAACGACAGACATTCCTGAATCGGCGCTGGAGAATCATCTTGGATCGGAGGACTGCGTGTCTCGGGGAGGGACCCCGTAGGTTGAGCAGGTGACGTCAGGGAAGCAACCGAAACAGCCGGAGAAGTTTTCAGAGAAGCCTCACCTATGGCCAAAGGTCCCCATAAGAATCCTCCGGCCAACGACGCAAATAGAAGCACTCCAGCGGCCCTGCTCCTGTGTTCTAATCCCTATCCAAGTCTCCAACGGCTGACGCGGTTTCTACCGGGACTGCCAAGCCTGTCGTTTTGCCCACTTTACCACCAGACTCATACTCGGGCCAAACCTTAGTATCAATGATAACGCCCCTGCAAAGAATATTGCAAACACGCTGCCATTAATGGGAAAGCCGTGTGGCCCCACGTTTTGCTCTGTAAGCAGCTTTAAAAGTGGCATGTTGCTAGATCAAATTGCTTTATTCAAATCCTACGTTTTATAGTTTTTTCCGATGCAGAGCAACATTACGTCTGAAGTCCTACATGGTCATAAGGAAGCTAGCAGATGGAAACTAGCACTGTGGGACTGTGTTAGCAGTATATGCAGTCTACTGACACACAGCCACGATGACAAGCTACACAGCCACGATGAATTCTATTTAAGAGACTTCGAACTAAACAGTTATAAGAGTTGAACCATTAGTATAATAGGATAAGATTGAAATGACTAGCAACAACATTCTCCTTACTTTGTTGGAGTCACGTGACATTGGCGTTCCTGCATACGCTGGAGTTAAGAAACGCGGTGCAACACCATCAACATGTCAAGTACTCGCAACTAGACTGTTAATAACTACGCGCTGTTCACTGCACCGCGGACTTGACAAGTATACTGGATTGAGAACGAGCATTGAACTATACTGCTTACTGTTCTTTGACTAGCTTGGAAATACTGCTACCGTTACTACTTACTACTTACTACTTACTACTTACTACTTACTACTTACTACTTACTACTTACTACTTACTACTTACTTACTACTTACTACTTACTACTTACTTACTACTTACTACTTACTACTTTCCACCGTTTACTACACCGTCGGAATCTGCAACCGTCGGAAACGGAAATAACGTCTCAACATCTGAGAATCAGACTTGGGCGTCACATGTCGCTAAGCAGTGTCGAGCTCAATTACCTCATTTGGCGATACCTCCAGGAGGGCGGGTTCGAGCTCGCGGCGTACGCGCTTCAGAAGGAGTCGCAGTGTCTTGATTATGAGCACGCAGGCAATAAGCTTGTGTCGCAGATTGGGCCCGGGTGCCTTGTGAGTTTGGTGCAAAAGGGCATCCTCTATACGTTCTTGGAAGACGCCGGCGAGGGCAAGATGCCCCGGCTCACGTTGCCGGATGCGGTGGCCAGGGAGAAGGACGACGTGGCGAATGCGAAACGGGAACTGCGAGGTGCTTCAGCTCACTCTGGTGCAAGCTCCAGTTCTGGCTCTGCCTTGGATGGTGTGGATCCTGGCTCTGTGGTTCCTGCTTTGGTTCCTGCTTTGGTTCCTGGCTCTGGTGGCTCTGGTGGCTTGCCTCGGGACCACGTGGACCACTTCACCACTGTGCAAATCACGCCCGCGGTAAACATCCCCCCCAGTCTCTGTCTGCAGTGGCACCCCCTGACAGATGTGGTTGCCGTGGGAAATGAGGACTCGTCTGCGTCCATCCACGCTCTCAAAGACGGAGCCATCTCCGAAACCGTCAAGCTTAGCCACCCGCCCATGATGCAATCGCTGGCCACAATCCCCAACGCCATCACGTGCGTGTCGTGGTCGCCGCAGGGATCCATGGTCTTGACTGCGGCCGGAAACGGCGAGTTGCGGGCATGGAGCCCCGACGGAAGACTCAAGAATATCGTCAATGCCGCAGCGGAATCCGCCCGGGTACCTGCACCCATGGTGGAGCTACTATGGAACGTGCGAGGCACGTTGGTGCTTGCTGTGGATATGGCCAACAAGGTGAGCATCTTGGAGGGCGTGGCGCTCGGCATGGTGCTGGAGATCCGGGGCCTGGACACCCGGCCAAGCGCCGGCTCCGAGGTGCACGCGTGCTGGATCAGCGACTACAAGTTTGCCGTCACCAACGCCAAAAACCACATCCAGATCTTCTCCGTCAATGCTGGAGAGGGCCTCTTGGCCGCGGGCCAGTTGGCAGGCCACGAGCACGTGATCACCAGCTTGACCTTCAGTCCCGTGCTGAAGCTATTGGCGTCGGCCTCGGACGTCGACTACGCCATCCGTGTGTGGAACAGCCAGCTGTCACACGATGCGCTCGAGCTCAACGTGCAAGCCGACAAATTGCCCAATGTGGAGTACCACGCGGCGCCCATCCTCGAGTTGCATTGGCTCTCACGTGCTGCCGACATGGAGGGCAATTTGCTTCTCTCGGTTTCCATGGAGGGCACCGTGAACATATGGGACGCCTTCACGGGCGATGCGCTTGTCAGTGCCAACATCTTCAAGAACCCGGACAACTTCCACTACTCCGGCGAGCCGCACGCCACCATCTCCACGAAAAACGCCTTGGTTTACGCCGCTGCGGTTTCGCCCGATGTGGAGCACTTGGCCGTCGGCGACGACTCGGGCGCGGTCAGCATCTGGGACATCCAGCTGAGGGGGCAGAAGCCCGGCATGTTGCGGTGCTTGGGAGTCTTTGCGCCGGATACTACCATCGACGACGCCTTTGGTATCTGTGATTTGTCGTGGAACAAGAGCGGAGATTTTCTCTGTGTGAGTTACAAGGGTGGAGAGAGTGTGATGATTAATTGGCAGGGAAGACGTTGAACGAGCCTCGAGATCGGACTGTGGTCAGGTTTCAGACCGGACAGATTCAGACTCCAGACTGGACAGATTACAGGCTCCAGACTGACAGATTACAGACTCCAGACTGGACTACAGGCTCCAGACTAGACAGATTACAGGCTCCAGACTGGACAGATCGGACAGACTCCCACAGAAACACTACAGACTGTATGGATGCACTCCACAGCATTGGACGCTCCCGAGACTTTGGACACTGAGACTATTGGATAGACTCCAGGTTTCCAGACTTCTATGAACACCCCAAGACCATGGAAGACCTCAAACTTCAGAGTGCGTGGGCCAGAGTGGCAGACACTAGGTTCCAGAGACTATGCATTTATGTATTATAGAATCTACTAATAGACTAAGCCGTGGCAGTGGCAGTGGCCAGAGAAATCACCGATGCGGCGGACTCCGTGGCAGCCGTGGCAGCTCTTCTCAACGTAGGGCTGGTGGCCGGGAAAAAGAACTCCAAGTAGCATGTGGCCAACGAGACAAAGGCAAACGCCAATCTCAACAACGGAGGCTGACCTGCATCCTCGCCTGCTGGCTTATTGGCTGGCTCAGTCAAGTATGCCTGGAGGGCCAAGAAAACAGACGACCACGACATAATTTTGTTTCTCATGAACATGGCAGCCATTGGCAACGTCTGAGACACCATGGACGACGCATCAGTTCTGGGTTTGGCGGGCTGGTGGTTGTAGCTGAGGTTAGTAGGAGCGGGGTGGGATCATGGGCCGGGGCTAGCCTGTTCGCCAGTTTCCGGATGCAAATGTTCCGGATACAAATGTTCCGGATATAATGTTCCAGATTCACCAGCTTCGCTTGAGACGCCCATATCAACATACGGCACGACGAGGTCGGCTCTCTTGTGGGCAGACATGGTGGTGTTGGAGAATCGAAGAAGCGCGGATTTCGCCATACACCCCGCACCCGTGCACCAATTGTACATCCGTGCACCGCCGGCATCCCAGTCGATCGTTGGTAGGAGCAAGGCAATTCTAGACAGTTTCCTCAAACCTAACAGCTCGCACACCCTAAACAACAGCCACCATGTCCTTTTGGCCGTAGTAGTGGCTTAGAATCGAGAGCACCATCCGAGCGGTGTCACGTGCACAGGAACCGTCGGCCAGAGCCATGTACACCTTGCGGGCCTTAGTGCCCAAGCCCCGGAGCTGGGCGAGGTCGGTATGGTCCATGGCGTGGTCCAACCGTACAAAGGTGGCGAAGATCCACGCCCGGAGCGTTTCGGGCATCGACGCCAGGAGCCATTTGGTGTAGAGGATAATGAGGCGAATGACTGTAGGGTGTTCCAATCGGAAGAACCAGGGAAGGGGGGGAGGGGGGCTCAGAAGCACCCATTCACGCCACTTGGTAGCGGCCTGAGGGACGGGAATTGAGTCTAGACCTAGAGCTTCTCCATGAGCTTCTTCATGAACTTCTCCATGAGCTTCTCCGTGAGCTTCTCCATGAGCTTCTCCATGAGCTTCTCCATGAACATCTTTAGGAGTTAACTCGAGAATTTCTCCATGAACTTCTCCAGCAGCTGACTCCAGAATTTCTCCAGGAGTTGACTCCAAAACTTCTCCATGTGTCTCCAAATATTCTGCCAGGTCTGCCGTCTCCTCACCCGACTCGTACCCTAGACTTTCCAAATCAACACTCACGCCATTGACCTCTTCAAATGCTTCTTTGAACGGCTCTTTAGCCTGGAGCAATTGGGACATGATCTCTTGTACATACAGACTGTTGACGAGAATTTGATCCGTTGACTCCCTCTCTCTTTCCCTCTCTTCTGTTCTCTGTTCTGTTTCCCTCTCTTCTCTTTCTCTCTCTTCTGTCTCCCCTCTCAGGCTGTAAAAGACTCGATCGCTCATTGCCTCATGGCGGACAGCCTGGAGGTACCGGTTTACAGCCGACGACCCGTCCACGTCTCCAGGAGTGAGCGGGAGAACTCGCTTCTGCCCAAAAACCTCGTCTACCGGGCCCTGTGTATACTCCTTGGACTCGCTGAGCCGGCGCTTCATAGTGCTAGACATACGCCTCGGCCTCGAGGGTTGATGCCTGCGCCACGTGACCGCGCACCCGTACCTCCGGGCTTTCGTATGCCTCTATACCAACCATAGCTAGCCGGGTATGTGCACTGAACATGTTCCATTGGGCCTGGCATTGACTTTCCTGAGAGCGTATTAAGGGCTTTCTGCTGGATCAGTTCACCTCATCTCACCCGCTTAGCACCCTTCTATAGTTATACCGCCACTCTATAGCACCACTCTATAGTCTTACTTAGTACTGTTAAAGTACTACCAGATGCCTCTACAGTAACTGAGTCGTGGGAGTGAGCCTCAGCCGCCCTCCCTCCAGCCACGTGAGTCTATACAAGTTGCTCTCAGCTCCTTTGCTCGTGGAACCTCACGAATGAAAGTGCTTTTCGGAATAGACGTAAAATTCCATCTGCTAAGCACAATCTCTTCTCGTGTTTCTCTTAATCCTGTTTGTTTAATTCAGGATCTCTGCCCTTTGCTCTCTGCTCTCAAGATTCTTTGTTTTCTCCTCGATTCTCCTCCACCTTCCGCTTCTTCCGGATCACGGGCCCTCGCTTCAACCGAGCTAAAAGCGTGGCATCAAATAAACTATGGCACGTCGGACACTTTGTCTCTGGCACCCTGCTCATGATGCATAAACACACCGAACACACGTACCCCACGTCCACTGGCTTCCCCGTCAAGAAACAGCTGGCCTTATAGTCCACATCGGCCTTGGTGGGCAAGATCACCACGCTCCGCAAACACGGCTCGATGAAGTATGCAGTCGCAAGCGTCTGGATCAACCCATCCGGCTCACTTATGTGTAGGTACACTCCGCTGGTGGCATCCGCTGCTTGCTGGAGGTAGGCCGAGTCGCGGGCACCCAACTTGACGATATCGATGGGCACCTTCATTTTCTGGGCCGCAAAAATCAGGTTCATCACCGCGATGTAGTTGTTGTGGTAGGTGTCGTTGGCGGTGATCACCAAGACACGCAGGTCCATGGTGGAAGCAGTGGAGCTTCCATGCACTCCGTCGGTGCCCAGCGACGAAACGCTAGTGGTGGTGCTGTTGATGGCCGATGCAGCTGTGGTTTCAATGCTCTGGTCGAAATGAAGCATTCGGTTGGTATACGTTAGCGCCATGGATAATGCTCCGCTAAGTGTGGACACGTTGGTGTCGTCATCACTTTGCGCCAACTTCAATAACTCCCGGTTCAATTCCAGCACAACCGCCTCGTCTACCACACGGAATTGGCGATACATGCCCAGAAATGGCGACGCTTCGGAGTCGGGCTCCTTGGTGGTGTCAGAGCCTGATTCGGCCTTGTCAAGCTCCTTCTTTTGGTCGGTGTTGGGGTGGAGAAACCGTGACCCCGACGGCAGCGATACCACAAATGCCACTTGGTTGCTGTTGTTGGCGGAGAGGTGGGCGTTTAGGAACACCAAGAGTGCCTTTGTGAGGTCCTGGAGGGTGATTTGGTTGCGGATGGCGTACCACAGCTTCGGGGTGATTTCGAAGATAACTGTGAGGAGCGACGGCGTCTCGGCCACCTGCTCGGGCGCAAGCTCCTGGAACACCAGCTCCGAGATATTGTCCATTGGGGTTAATCAAGGGTGCACGGAGATGCGATTGTGGGTCAAGTGCATCATCATGTGACACATAACGTGCACCATCGTAGATCATGTGCGCAGTCACGTGTGCGCCAGGCCCCTCGGAGAAATTCCCATTGGTCCGCGCCTCTGAAACTCTAACACTAAACTTGACATAAGTAACAATCATGCTTTATTCTCGCTTTCCTGCTTTCAGAGTAGCTAAGAAAGGTCCAATATGTATACTCTCATTCCAAACTCACCCATTGGAGAGGTCATGTCCTGACCCTGTTCAATTGTTTAAAATTGTTCAAGATTTTAACTTGTAAGCTAGTGTTCAAGCTCACGTCTATGGTTAATCTGATTGTGGAACATCCTGAACATATTCCCTAGTGGTGATGAGAACTTACCCTGGCCAAGCCATGGAAATGTAATGCTCTGTGGAATCCTTCTCGCCTCTGAAGAGAACCGCCAGTACATCAAAATGTGATAAAGGGACTAGGAGTTTGGTCAATGGTAGAAGATCCAGATATCTGACTTTAATTGCACCAAAGATGGATCACTAAAATCACCACGTCGCTATCACTTTAAACCAGACCACTGTAGGTCACGTAACCATGGATATCGCTTCCCTAGGTCTCAAATTTCCGCTCTTTTTTTGGGGGGATGCCTCCTTATATACTTCACAGCCTCGCGTTTCAGGTTTTGCAGCCACGCCGCCGCAAAACTATAAAGCACGCGATTTTCCCTTAGATGCTCTCTCCACTTTTTATGCTCTTTACACTGGCTTCTCGCTGGAACTGGATTTTATCGACTATAACTAATCACTTTGAACGTGATCATTGTAATCTTTTGCCTGTCTTTCATGTCTAGACATGTTTTATATATGCCATACTGAAAGGATACACAGATAACATGTGACACATAACGAACAGATAACCTGTTGGAACTAGTTACTATCATTAAGGTGTTGAAGAGAATGATTTGGGATTAGGAGAATCCAGAATTATGGGTGCAAGTTAAGATTCTGATTGCATCGGTTGAGCGTCAAAGATTATGTGCAGAGGTACAACGTTCAAGATCACTAGTGATATTATACTTGATGAGACTATACTTGACTGATGAGACTATACTGTACTAGTGATACTATACTGTACTAGTGATACTATACTGTACTAGTGATACTACACTGTACTAGTGATACTATACTGTACTAGTGATACTATACTGTACTAGATACTATACCTGATTGCGAGACCCGCAAGATCTACCATTATCGTTGGTCAGGTTTCAATCCAAGAATACGATGTTGGTAAAATCACAGTTCTGCAACTTTCTATACTGAATGCTTTTTTCTCGTTTAATCTCGAAAAAAATACTAATTCCGGACAGCAGGATTCGTCATTCCTGAGCAAGCGACGTGGATGGATTTCCTTTTAAACAAAACAAACTGCCGCATTGATACTTCAACCAACCAGCTTCTGATTCTTGATCATGAGGGGCCCAAACTCCCATGGCTTTACTGACCACCTCGTCCTATTTTATCCCCCGGTTCCACTCTCAAAGTCTGTTGACCATGCAATATGACGGTTAAACCTTCCAACTGGTCCCTGAAAAAATTCTTCTTGTGGTCTGAAAGGCATTTGAAATCTTTGTTTACAAGGGTTTGTATGCTATAACGTCACATGAAGTGTGTCAAGCAGGAAGGTCTGTGTCTACGCAAAGCATATCATATAAGCGTACCCGATGAGCATCAATAAAAGCTTAATCACGGTGAAACAAGTTTCTGAGAAAAATATCCAAAGAAAAGAGCAGCTGAAGAATTCCACTGAGCCGAACTATTTGTTCAATCTTCCTCGTGATGTGGAATTAAAGCGGGTTGCAGGCACCAACGCCAGTCTTTGAAATCTCCCTCGAACATTTCTGATGTACCACTGCTGATGCTTCAAGCGCTGGACTTTATCGTTGGTGATTCAACCTCAGTGAACCCCATCAAATCAACAAGTCCAAGTTCTCTACAGCATTGAAGCCAAGTGTTGAGAAAATCTCGAGACATTGAAAATGCTTCCATGGGCAAGTTTTAACGGAGATTTTTCTGGCCTGATAAACATCGTCTGCTCCTAACACCCCATTTGCATCTAGCCACGTGAACTCTCCCACGTTTCAAAGTGTTTTGCACGTCAAGTTTCAAAAAAATAGGAATAAGGGCAGATAACAAGAAATTTCAGCAGAAAAGCATTACTCAAACTTGCATCCTTTGGAAAGATTGTGCAGCTCAACTCGCATCATGCAACCACCTTTGAAAGGCGTAGTCCATGAAACGAAGCACCTTGCTATTAGGCGAGGAATTTTAACGTTTCTGTTGCATATCCTGATGCTGATCTGATCTGAAACTACTGATGCCGGTTTTACGCATGTGATTGGAATCACATTTGTATATTCTATCTATCAGGACACGCGCGTGTTATAATGACACAACGGTGGCTACTTTCCAATATCCTCGAACCAAAGGTCACCTCTTTCTTCGATGAACGTTTTCATGAGCTCCTTGCACTCTGCATCGTCCAAGTTCACCACCTCCACGCCACGAGAGCGGAGAAGCTCCTCGGCACCCGTGAAGTTGGAGTTCTCACCCAACACAACCCGTCCGATTCCATACATCATACAGGCTCCCGAACACATCATACATGGCGATAACGTCGTGTACATTGTGCAGTCCTTGTACAAGCTTCCTGGTAAGCGGCCGGCGTTCTCCAACGTGGAGATTTCTCCGTGCAATGTGGCCGAGTTCTTTTGGATCCGCATGTTGTGGCCTTGGCCCAAGATACGCCCGTCTTTGTGAATTAGGGCTCCGCCGATGGGGATTCCTCCTTCGGCAAGACCTGGGGTTAGTATTCTCGAATGGGGGCTGACGGCTCGACACTTCCGAAATAATCAGTCACTTACATAATCATCACTTGAAGACTCACTGAAGTCACGCGGTGACGCACTGAAGACACGCGGTGACATACTAGATCCATGCGGAGACTCACTGGAACTGGGATGCTCACTTATAATTACTCGGAGATATCGGTCCTCGGAGCTAGCTGTGACACATACCTTTCTTGGCCTCTGCTAAAGCAATTTGCATTCCCTTCTTATCGTCAAAAGTCATTGTGTGGAGAAAAATTCCCGCCAGAAAATCTCATCGCTTCCTGGGTATGCGCAGGTGCTTATATGTAGGCCGTCACTGTGACACAACACACCACATTCGATGTATATCGGGATTATTATCAGATGACAATATTAAGAACATTAGTTCATGGGTTTTGTGTCACGATGAGTTCCCAATGACATCCCAGTGACTTCCCAGTTTTCTCTTTCATGATCCACTTTCTTAATGTCACATCATGGTATATGATGCACATCTTGTAGAATCTGTAAATGCCTTGAGCCCGAGAAATATTCTTTTCAAGACGAGCAATCATTCTTTCAGTGATGCTTAGCTTTAAGGGTCGAGAGTAGCAACGTGTACTGCATATAATGCTGCCACGGTTAGCAAATCACCATTATCACTGATATCACCACTGTCACCGCTATCACGAGTACCACTAGTATTGCTAGTATCATCGCTATCACCACTATCACCATTATCCAATCATCGTTGAGTAGAGCCGCAGGCCTCGCATCTATCGATCAACAGAAAGTTCCACCAGTCGAAGTTCAGTTCTGGATCATTTCAATAGTCCAGCGATCCATGGTTCAGTGAAATGGCAGAGATGGTCCAGGTCACAGGAAGATACTAAGGCATCCGCTCCGGTCGCCTACTACCACCATTTGCTGGCCCCTCTCCAAGACCCCAATGGCAGTGATTTCGTCGTCAAAGCGGGCATGGTGGAACTCCTTCTTCTCGTAGCACACCTCCAAATCCCGGGCCACCTGGGTCCGGTAGAAGGTGCTCTTCCCGCACATCAGCACCGAGTCCTGGATGTTCTTCATGTCCCACACCACCACACGCTTGTCAGCAGTGGCGGTCACGAGGTGAGCCAGGTCCTTTGCAGAACTGGAAACCAAGCACGTGTTGGCGTGTTTCACGGCGGGCTCCAAGTCCAACGTGAACTCGGCCATGAGGTCTGAGATGGCCAAGTCCTCCTCGAGTTTCTGCAAGCGGTACTTTTTGATCTTGGGCGTAGGCGACGAGCTCAACACTTGCCGGCACTCAAAGTCCGGAATGTCCCATAACGACACGTCAGGTTCATCGCTGCCACCAACCATAGCAAACACATATCTTTCTTCTGCAATCTTTCTTTCCTCTGCAACGGTTCTTCGTTCCTCATTGGCCTTTTTTTCTGCCCTCCAGTCCCTTGGTACCATCACCAACTGCTTGATGGCAGCGTGGTCGCCGTGGTCCATCTTCACTTTCCACGCATTCAAAAGAATATGGAACCGCATGTCCCACAAGCAAAGAACGCCCTCTCGCGTGCCCAAAAGAAGCCAGTCTGCGGTTGAAATTACCGTTTCGGGCACCCCGTACACCGGAGGATTGGCCAACTCAAACACCCTCTTGGCCGTGATCATATCGAACCCAACCACATAGCACTGCGTGGTTATGGCCACCAAAACCGTCTTCTCGCCATATTCCACGATCCTCAACGACGTAGCATAGCCCTGCGCCAACCCAAAGTCTCGAATTTGCGATAGCTTCGAGATCTTGATAATCTTGCGGTTCTTGCCTCGAACAACGTGCACCCTAAAAACACCGATTTTTCCCTGGCTGGTGGCTGCGGCAAAAACAAACCGTTGCGGCATGAAGGTGATATCGGTGATGGAGCCGTCGAGGTCTAGCGTGAGCCGGGCACTGGACGCACTCAAGGTCTCCACTTTGCTGGCATCCCACACCCTCAAGACGCCTGTTTCGGACCCGGTCACGAAAAACTCTGAATACGGGGCCACGGCGATTTGGCACACGGCCTCGATGCTATTGGTATTGGCGTTGTTTTTGAACCGCGCCACTACCTTGCCCTGGACGGGCTGGGTGCTCTGGAAATCCTTGGAGCTCTTAGCAGTGGGACCAAACTCGGGGAAATCGTCCAAGGTGGGCTCGAACTTCATGTTCTCGAGGTAGTGGAGGATATACGGGTTCAGGCCCCCGAAGTTGTGTCTCATGGTGGACGTGATGATCTTGTCGTTGCTGACGCTGAACATGCGTGTGGTGCCAGGGTTTGCATGGAGTGCCAGGTCATATGCCGGGTTTCCTTTCTGGACGTCTGGGTCTTGGCCCGGGTTTCTTTCATGGAGTCCTAGGTCATGAGAGTCGATTTCTCCAAACGCATTGGCTTCGCTGGTCTGCAAAGAAGCGGTTGCCTTTTTCGGTAACACCACCGACAATCCCGCCCCGCCTGGCTCCTTTTGGTGGATCTCCTTCCCGTTTTCGGTAATCGGCTCTGACTTGTACCGCACCTCGAAAAACACCGTCTTGGGCGGGATGTTCATAGTGCTTGCAAGCTCGAAGTTGCGCTGGTGACCGGTTTCACTATAGCTTCTCAGCCGGGAAATGCCGCCAAAGTAGTCCTTGAGCGCAAACACCTTCCAGAGGTCCTTGACGTCCATGCCCACGGACTTCAACTTGAGCACCCAGCTGCGGTCCTCGTTGGAAAGCGGCAAGTCCGAGCTGGCGGACTCCATCGGCGGGCTATGGGCACTCCCGAGGTACACCAGCCTGCCCAAGTCTTTGGAGTACGACACGAGCTTTTTCTTGCCATTGGCCTTGACTATCGACACCTGTTTTTGTTTCCAGAACAACGACTTCAGCGTCGACTTGTGGAGCCAAGTCAAGGCCAAATCGAACACGCGCTGGCTCAACGGCTTCACCAAGCTCGGGTACAACGTTTCCCACGAGAGCACCGTGATGTCATACGCCAAGTACGTTTTGATCAACGGGTACAAGAAGCAAAACCTGTCTGCATCCAGCAAGTTCTCCGAGACCGCCAAAACGAGGCATATCACCGACTGGCGGATCCACTCGTTCAGCTGAACTAGTAACGGGAGCGACAGCTTGAGAAGCTCCTTGTAGATGGACAAAGCATTGAACTCAGCCATAATAAGCTTCTCCTGCACAAAGAAGAGGAAGATCTCAAGTGCTTTCAACACCACGAGTACCTCGTGGTCTCCTAACGTCTGGAGGAGAAGCGGGATGAGGTACTGTTCGAACGCAAGGATGCCGATGAAGTTCCCGATTCCAATGAGCGACAGGAGAAACGCCAAGCGGAGCTGGTAGCTGGAGTCGTTGAGGTATGTGATCAAATGAGGAAGGATCACATCGTTCGTTCTGTCCACGCCAAAGTACTGGCAGAGCGGAAGGAGGTGGTTGACGAGACTAATGCGGATATTCACGTTGGGCAGCGTCAATAGGGCCTCGGTGATCTCGGTGATTTCGGCGTCCAAATTGCCCTTTTCGTTCGGGGCCTGCGAGAAGCCATCGAAGCGGGCGGAGATCCTCACCAAATACGGGAAGCACAGCGCCAAAGTATTCTTCAAGTGGTCGAGGTCTTGCTGGAACTGGCTGCTCAAGAACGCCATGGCCCGTAGCTTAGGGACTAGGTACTCGGGGAAGATGTGCACATTGATGGAGTTCACCCGCGTGCAGGTCTCCAAGAGGTTGGTCAACCCCACCAAGGCCACGCACGCCACCCGTGCCGATACGTGGCAGCTGCCAAGGAAGTCTGCCTGTTGGTGCTCGTGCATCTCGGCGTTGTGGCTGATTTGCACGAGGAAGTCGTCGAAAAACTGGCAGAGGTACGGCACGGAGCGGTCGAGCTTGGCGTCGTCGGAGATGTGCTCGGAAAGCGCCAAGATGAGCTCACACGCCTTGACCTTGTTTTCTGGTCGTTGGAGAGTGCTCACTAGCGATAGCACTGCATTTAGCACAATCAAGCAGCCATCGTTGGTGGCGGGCTGTGCCTTGATGCAGTAGGATTCCATTCTGGGGAGTGACAAGCGGTAATGAGGAAACCCCTGGGCGGCAGGTTCGTCCTTGGAGGGCTGGCTGGTGTAGCTGATTCCCAAGGCGGCAGAGAGCTTGCCGTATTCGGCCCAGATATACTCGATGCGGAGGTCGCTGGCCGATTTGTTGGGGTCGTGCAGCTCGAACCGGGCCCCACTGTTGAGGTCGTATAGGAAGCCATAGAGGAACCCATCGAAAAACGCCGGAAACGCCGGGCTCTGCAAGAGCACGTGGGCAGAGGGCCGCTTCTCCGGGTCCAAATCCAAGCACTGTGCCACCATGTCTTGCACGTGGCGCGGCACCGCCAGCACGTTCACCGAGTACTCGCCCTTCTTGTATTTATAGAGGTCCGAGAGCGTGAACGTTGGCTCTCCATTCTGGTACAACTCCATCACCACACACCCGAGCGAAAAGAGGTCGTGGGCAGGCGCCAGCGCCGCCTCCGGAACCGGGCCGCCGTAGAAGCGTTCCGGGGCCAAGTAACACGTTCTGCGGTTGGACAGGTCAAAGTAGAACGCGTACTCGCTGGGGTTGTTCTCCGGAAGCACCCGGGGCTTGGTGTGGGTCAGGAAATCCGTCAAAAGAAGCCAGTTGCCCCCGGTCACCAACAAGTTCTCCGTCTTCAAGTCGCCATGCACCACTCCACACTCTTCGTGGACGATGGCCAAGATGCGGAGAAGCTGGTACACAAACCAGAGCTTCTCGGCGGGGTTGAGGAACGGCGCCATCGACAAGCGGTCGTATAGATTGGTCCGGGCCAATTGCCGGACAAGGTAGCCAGCCAGATCTGTTTCTAAGATGCTGTTCCAAGCCAAAATGTTGGCATAGGGCAGAAGGAGGGATGCTTCGTGAGCTATTTCTTCGATTACCGCCTTTAGATCAATGGGCGTCTGGGGCGGTTTGATGAATACCTTGATCACAAGAAGCGCCTTGGACTTGGGGTCGTAGGCCTTGATGGACTTGAGGAAGCGGGTATTGTTGATGATCTTGAGGAATTGATACTCCCGAAGCACATCCACATACGAGCGGACCGCCACGGTCTGGGCGTGTGGCGCTTGGAGCGATAGAGTGGCGCCCATGCGTGGTATGTGGCTACGTGTGGTGGTGAGATAGACAGACGTGCTGTGTAGTATCCGCGTGCGTGCAGGTTGCCCACTGTGCAGGTGCACAATGTTACCGAGTCTCTGGTTCCGTGGGCTTCTCGGAATTATTCCGGTCGTGTTATGTATAGTCTTGTCTTTGCCACCTAAACCTGCTCCTTCTTATTTTACACTGCAATCTGCCATCGGCCTTCATAGCATTTAGCACCATGATCAAGGTCGACAAGTTCGATCGCCTTATGACTTTTTCATGACTTTCTCATGACTTTAGTCTCAGGCTGGTCTCGGGCTAGTCTCTCGCTGGTCTCGGGCTGGTCTCGGGCTAGTCTCAGGCTGGTCTCGGGCTAGTCTCTCGCTGGTCTCGGGCTAGTCTCTCGCTAGTCTCTCGCTAGTCTCTCGCTAGTCTCTCGCTAGTCTCTCGCCAGTCTCAGGCTGGTCTCTCGCTAGTCTCATTACTTCTCCCATCTCATAATCTTAGTGTCTGTGGCGGGACCCACTGCTTTCCTCGTCCGAAAGGTCAAAAGAGTCAAAGTTTCTAAGACCAACGGTCTCCTCGTTTTCATAGTCGCCTCTCGACAACTGCATTGATCTTCTCACAGACGAGAAACCCGTAATCCCATTGTCCATGGGCGCCATATCCTTGGAATTGTGCACACCAAAGATCTCCCTGTCCAGACTCTCCATGACCTTGCGCGAGATGTTCAACAAATACACACCCGAGAAAATCACCAAGAACCCAATCAACAACGAAATAATGTCCACAGAAGACGTGGTGTTGAAGCCCTTGAAGAGAATGAACGAGGCCAATAGCGTGAACGATGTAAATGACACATAGTATAATGGGTTAACGATGGACGTGTCAAATTGGTCCAATGCCTTATTGAAGTAGTTCATCTGTGTGATAATACAGAGCGCCACAACTGCAAGGAATATGTATGTGGAGGCCTGGAAGAACTGGTTGTTACCCAGAAGGGTCAATTTCAACGCAATTCCAAACGCCTTAATGGACATGACTGAAATGGACCCCACACTGGAGCAGATCGAAAGGTAGATCATTGGGTTGGTGTGGCCGTACCTAGGTACAAGCTTGTATATGGTGAACAACGAGTAGGCGCCCACCATGAAAATGTAGAACATGAACGGCGGCTGCATGGCGTACTGAAGAATCTCATCCACCGTCTCGATTTCTTTGTCTGCGGGAGCATGGAGCAAAATGATCACAGAACCCATCAAGCAAATCGCACAGCCCATTTTGCCCAAGATTCCCAATTCCTCCTTCAAGAAAATGGCGGCGAGAACTGCGCCGATAATCACCGATAACGCCCCCAATGGTGTCACCAAAACTGCGGGGGCAAACGTGTATGCAGCGAAGTTGGCGATCTCTCCAATCGCCATGGTCAATATGCCCGCCCACCAGATGGGATTTTGTAAATATTGATGGCCCGTGGAGTTGTCGGAGCCCAACCGTTGGCTTGTATCCATGAGGCCCTTTTTTGTAATAATGAACGACGTGCCAATTGCTAGCGATGACGACATGGCAAGACCCACGCCGATGTACTTGTCAGCGATCATTCCTGAACTTCTGCGTCACTTGGTAGATGTAGTCCTGTGAGGTCTGCTAGAGTCGAAATTGAATAGAAAGCGTTCCAAATAGATATCGTCCCCAATTTAGAAATATTCTTTGATCAAATACTCTTCGATTAAGAAGTGGTCTCCAAAGAACTCGTGTAGGGTAGCCAACTTGACAAACTGAGCCTCTGATCGCGCCAGTGTTTTAATTGAGTGGAAGTGAATGAGATCCTTGCACCCGTGCACCAAGTCACCAAAACCGTCGAGTCCAAGTCCAGGCTGTGTTCGCAACCAATGCGTGACGCGTCGCAATGAAGAGTCACGGGCCATCAACGCAGAATGGTAAAGCATACCCGAACATTCTCACAAAAATGCCTCTTTACTGCGGGCCTAAAAAATCACACATTGCAAATTCTCGTGGGGTGTGGTTTTTTTATAGTGCGCTTGGCTGCAAAGAGATCTGCAATAGGGGGTGCATGCGTGTTTCAGGTGAGCTGCAACACAAACTCTCGGACTATATAAGAGAGGGCCCCCTCAACATACGTAGGGAGATTAATTTGGAGAGAAAATATGGAGGGGATCAATCGACCTTGAAACACATTGTGTACAAGCATGGAAAGCGGTGCATTGCAACCAGTCAGATACACATAGTAATCAATAAGTGGTTTTGGATTCAAGAATTTCATGAATATTAGCTATTAATGACATATGTTGGAGTAAATTGGCGAAAACTGGGATCTTGGTGGAAAAGTCTGCTTCACTTTGACTTGGCAGACCTCTCGCTGTTTCATTCTAACTACCTGCACCACCGGACGATTAATCTAAGATAAAAGTCTCCTCAAAAAACTCCTCTTTTTTGGTGCACTGGTGCGGGCCTTGGTCTTCGGGTCTATACTAGAATTATCCAAGCGCTTGTTTATTGCGCCACACACGGCTTTGGCAAGGTACCGGCCGTCGAAACCTATCCCATCAACTTTATGCTTCAACCAAGGCACGGTGTCAACAATATCACGCGATAAAGTGTCGAGTTTATCGTCCAAATACTCCAAATGCTCTTTCGCCTTGGGGTCTGCTCCGATTTGAATGAACTGCACCGCGAAGGAGTTGGGCAAGGCGTCTTTTTCGTCCAACTTCTTGACAATCCATCTGATCACCGACTCCACGTCGTCCGTGAACTCCCCATCAGTAATGGCAATGACGTTGAGCGGCTTTGTGTGGACAGGATCAAAGTCCTCAAAGTACTTCAAGGCGATTTGCTGCAACTTGCGGCCCATGTTGGTGCTTCCATACGGCTGCACTGAGTTAAATGCCTCTGCTATTTGCGATGGGCTGGCATTGAGATAGCATTCCTGTCTGTTGATGAAGTAAAGATCCTGTCCATCGGTGTCCCATTCTGCACAGAGGTTGCTGAAGGAAACAAGGGCGTCCCGGGCCATAGGCCAGGGCGTTCTCCCACTGTGACTTTCTTCCCATAACATCGAAGTACTGTCGTCAATGAGATACACTATATCATAGCCTTTAAGGGCACTTAGCTCGGACTCTTCCATCAGGGCAAAGGTACCCTGTCTATGCGTAGGTAGGGTTTGGGTCGGAGTCTTATTATTTGTCTGGGTGTAAGGTGGAGGGGCACTCATGATAGTCGCTTCTATGTGGTAACTACTACGGTGATGCTATTCGGCGGATTTGAATCTCGTTATTGCAAGTCAATTGGTGGTGCAGATGGAAACAATACGCATTGATGGCTTTATATGGAAGACTTGAGATTGCATTCAGCCGGTTGTGCGTATGACTATGCTGCGCCATTGGTCACTAATTCCGGGGGTGACGCATAGTGCCATTTTAGGAAACAATAGCTTTTTGATGTCCCTCTCAAATAACTCCGCCATGTCAAACTTACAATGCCAAATTTTTTTCTTGATCATTTATTGACTACAAGTCTAGAAATGTTTTTACGGAGAAAAATTGATCGGTGTTGAAGTTAAAAGTTCATGTGAGATGTACAGATGTGCTCACGTTTTTCTGCCGCATTTGATCGTCCCCAGTGTACACTAAGTCACTGGTCTGTACTATTTACACCTTATTGCGGCACGGCTTATCGCACCATTATCTCCGCGCATTGCAACCCGAGATTTGCACCATCAGAAAAGGTTCGCCTTTAGACCGGTTGAAAAAACCCTTACACCAGAAGATCTCGTGCTCACGTGATGTGCCTATCTGCTGCATCCTGGTCGCGTCTCCGCCACACTATTACCCCTGAGTCTTATCACAGCACAAATCCACCCTCCCCAAAACCGCTTACATGGCCAATTCTGCCTCTAACCTGGCTCGGCTTTCGTGCCACCAATCTGTCTACAATGCACTAACAGACCCCATGCTTGACTTTAGCGCCCCAGCGTCTCCGAAAGGGCTGGATGCGTCTGTGCAGGAGAAACTGGAGAATCAACCACTTTCCAAATCGTCCAAGGCGTCAAAGTCGGCCATCTTCGATTCACCAGTGCCTTGTTTTGACGATTTTTCGCTTGCTGATGCTCTTCCACTTTCTTCGTCTTGGTTGGCAATAAATGCAAGCACTGAGTTTGTGGATGAGAGTCTAAAGCATAAATTTGTGAATGAGAACTTGACAAATAAGTTTGTGGGAAGTGAAAGTCCGACTCATAGGTTTGAGAATGCTGAAGTTCTGACCAATGGATTTCTGGTGATAAACACGCCCGGAAAATCCGCAAATCTGCGTCCCTCCAGTGCTTCCATTCTTTCCAATTCCACTGATGACGAGCGTGTTGAGTCTATGGTGATAATTCCATCCTTCAAGATGCCTTCGCATATCTTGCTTTTTGAAACAGACGAAGAGGACGAGCCCGAGAGGGCCGGGGTCAGACGCCGAACGCTTGACTTTGGTGACGATGCAACCACGCTCATCTCCAATACGGGCATTCCCAAATCGGCTTTGTATTGCGATAGTCTGCAGCCTTTCATCATGCCTCGTCTTTCCTTCACCGCATCCGTGGAGTATTTTAACTTAACCATTGTGAGCTCGAGTAGCACGCTTGTTTTGCAGGAGGCCAATTTCTTGAGAGAGCATATCGAAAGCCTCGTGAAATCCGCTGATTTCTCCCTCAAATTGCTGCAGGTGAGTTTAGAAAACATTGAGAACGATGTGAAGGAAACGCTGGCTTCAGACCTCGTTTTAATTGTTAATGATGGGTCTTTGAGAATTCCAGAGCTTTTAAAAATGCTCAAGGACTGCAGTTCCATTCCCCGATTTGTGGTGATCAACTTGATCAACTCCAACTACTTCATCAACTTGTTGGACATCATCAATGTCTCGACGCCTCAGAAGATTTTCAAAACGTCATCTTTGACCAGCGGTAAAGTACTTGACAAAATCCAAGATTTGATCACACAGGAAATGACCGTCTACAGTCACACGAAGAAGTCTAGCGCAGGGTGTTTCGAAGAGAAATGTGGGTCTGAAAAACGCAAGAGGAGGAAGTACAAGCAGCTCGAGAAGCTGTGGATTTCCGAGTTCGGCGACTCGTCTTACGATAAGTGCATTGACCCTTTGAAAATCACCGGTGCTTTGAGTCGGTTAAGAGTTTTTTGTGATGTATTGGAAAGGCGCTTTTTCAATAATGTACATTCAGCAAATGAAAAGTCGTGGCTTTTGGTGAGTTTTGCTATTGGAATCGGGTTAGGCGTCACTATGAATGCCTTTAGGATATTAGAGTGCTTGAAAACGGCACTCTTTTCGACTCGCCCGAAAAATAAGGTCATTGCAAAGGTGGTTCCAAGGAAAAACATCTCGACTTTGTTAGCGAGCCATGCAAGATTGTTCCACAATCGAGTCATGGAAAGTCTTAAAGAGCTTTTGCAAATGGACATGGATGAAGTCCCAAACTCTTTCAGAGCACGAGCCGCAGCATCAGCCGATTTGATAGAAAGCGGGCTTTCTACAGGTCTGAGAATGATCACCAGTTTTGTCTTTCACTGTTACTGATAGCTAAGTACTAGCATCTCTAACTGGTCATGAAGCTGACATTCTTGTAAAAGTCTAACATGGGATGTTCGCCCTTGCGCGTGGTGATGGCATCAATGTCGGCCCATTGCTCCAAGAATTCCCTGTGCAGTTCCACCTTGGCATGTTTATTGGTGGAGAGTCGGTACAAGTCGCTAGCGAGGTTGAAGTCCGTGGGGAACATGATGTCGAAGAAACCCTGGTGGCACATGTATGTGGACACATCCACCATTTTGTCCTGGATTATGGTCTGCACTACCGGGGCATTATAGTATCCCGGCATGGTGTTGGGAAGGCTATGGAAGTCTGAACTGATGAGGGAGTGGTTTGGGAACCGGTGCTTTAAGACCTGGAAGAAGTGCAAGAGCCTCGTGGGAATGAACTCGCCTCGCGACAAGTTATCTTTCAACGGATTAAATTTGTTGGCCCAATGCAGCTTTGTGGAAGAGTGAAGCAATGGGTGGATGGCGTCTTTGTCGGTGATAAAAGGGATGATAGACATGAGTCGCTGCCACTGGCCGTGAAGTGTATCGAGCTTGGGCAACACTGGGTGCTGGCCGTGTTCACGCATGCGCAAAAGAGCATTGGTATAATGGCTCAATTGGGGAGTGAAAAACTGATAAAAGTCGCCCTTCTCGTCCACCAACACATGGCCCTCGTGGGGAAGCCCTGTCGCGTTGTCATATCGAACCAAGTCGTGGGCGAAGTTGTCGAAGACTTCCAAGGCAATGAAAAAACAGTGCGACTCCACAGTGGTGTCCCAGTTAAAGATGGACTTGTTGATGATTTGGAGTTTTCTGGAGTCCAAGCCACTGACCACGAGCTTCCGCCCGAGAGCCTGGGAGTACTGCTTGAGGGCCAATTGTGAAGAAATTTCAATGATCTTGTACTGTGTCCGAGCATAGATGTCAGGCTCGTGCTTCTTGATGTGGTTGAGGATGTTGCACATTAGTGTTCCGTTGCCTCCACCCATCTCATAGATGATCAAATCCTGGTACGGGTAGTGGTTGAGCTTATAGTTGACGAGAATGTACCGGGCGAGAGCCTCTCCATAGTGGGGCAGAAAGAGCTCAGTGGGGGTGTGCCACAATTGAGTGGACTTTCGGGTCTTGGGAAATGGCAGAGCGGCAAGGTCCTGCGCAAGGATCTGCTGAGCATACCCGGCCATCTTTGGTTTTTTCTGAGGCTCTTTGTTTGCGAGTTGAGATTTCCGAAGGCTGGGCACCATTCCACGTGCAGGCTTGGTTACAGTCTTAGAGTTGACTATTTTTTCAGTGGATACCGTCAGGGGTATTGGGTTTGTTGGTTTCAGTACTGAGTTCACCGCTTTCTCTGAGTTCACCGCTTTCTCTGAGTTCACCGCTTTCTCTGAGTTCACCGCTTTCTCTGAGTTCACAGTGTGTTCTGGAGTCGCCAGCTTCTCCCATTCATCCAGCGCCTTTCCTTCTTGATCATAGCGCAGGTACGCAGCTTCCCAGGCCATCATGAACTGGTCCGTGTCTTCGATGTTCTTATAGTCGAAGGGCTTTTCGTTGTGGAAAATCTTGACCTCTTTGGAAAAATATCCATAGTGAGGATTGTACAAGGAGTCCTCGATGAAGTCGGACACCAACATCTTTGTCTTTCGGGGCCGGGTTTTTTGGCGGGCTAAACGGGCGGAATTTGTCTTGGGATATTTGTCAAACACCTGCTGGGGAGTCTGCTCCAGAAACGGGTAGTTGGTTGCATTTCGATACACATAGTCGATGATATTGAAGCGCTTTTTTACCGCTTGTGCGGTCGATTCATGTTGTGCTTCAGGTGATTCAGCTTTCGGTGATCTTGGGTGATGGGGACGTTGGGTCAGGTCAATGACCTTGAACGCAAAGGTTTCGGGCCCGATGGAGTACTCATGGGTTTCCGAGGATGCTTCCTCCTTGAAGGGCGAATTCGGTAAGCGGGCTTTCAGAAAGAGCGTCCGATGGGGCTGGAGTCGGAGTGGACGGAGCATACGGGTGAAGAAGAAGACGCGATGCTCAACACCCCACCTTTTGTGCGGCGCACGACCAAAACCAATGCACAGAATTACCCACGCCACAGTCCATGCAAAACATGTTTGTGGCTGTGTGCAGAGACCGATGATCTAAAGGCATGCAGATGCCAATTTTGCAATTTTACAGATATGCTGGTACGGAGATTAGAAGGTTCTAGTGGAAAGTTGCAGATGACTGGTCTAGTTGAGTTGGTTATCAACAGACAAGTGAATTAATACGGCCACAATTTGATTTAAAGTTTTGGTATTTTGGTGTGCTTACTCATATGGTGAAGCATATGAGTAGCCCAAGTATAATCGAAGTCTTGCTTTCCCAGTAAACCAAGAGTCGAGACTCTTTATGGGTAGAGCACGACCTGGGTTAGCCATGTCTGGTCAGACGGGAGTAACAGGCAGCCGTGATGGATGGAGAGCATCCAACCATACATCCATACCAACCATCCATCCATACCAACCATCCATCCATACCAACCATCCATCCATACCAACCATCCATCCATACCAACCATCCATCCATACCAACCAAGCCATGTTCATATTCCTTTACGATATAGACACGACATGATCAACAGTACCTTACACTGTAACTACTACCTTACGTACCTTACAGTGTACCACTATAGTGTCTACTGCTGTGACCCAGTATAACACATGAGCTATACTACACCTCCGCTGTCTAAGACCCCGGGGTCGAGTGTGTTGGTTCAGTATACATCAATCATCAAAGCACTGATC
Source organism: Metschnikowia colocasiae (assembly GCA_002370175.1). NCBI lineage: Eukaryota > Fungi > Ascomycota > Pichiomycetes > Serinales > Metschnikowiaceae > Metschnikowia > Metschnikowia colocasiae. The sequence goes on from NKZV01000905.1 coordinate 35,339, forward strand.
TGAGTCCGTGGTCAGCCTTCTTTGTAGAGGGTCAGTTTTCATGTAAACAAAAAATCCACTACACTACACTACTACACTACACTACACTACTACACTACACTACACTACTACACTACACTACACTACTACACTACACTACACTACACTGCTTTGTGGCTACCATGAGGCAGAAGATGCCCTGTTCCCCAAGCTGGGTCGTTGTCAACCAGCCAGTCGACCTGTAAGAGCCTATGGCGTTCCCCTTGAGCAATCTCCCACGAATAAATCAATCACATATATAAGTTTCAAAGAATCTATCCTAATCACTACACTAGACTGTACTAGATTGTACACTAGATTGTACACTAGATTGTACACTAGATTGTACTACACTACACTACTCAGCGATGAGCATGGTTCTATGGTATTGCCTTAGTCTAGACCAATGGAATATCACTCTTTGCTACACTAAGCCACTGGCTCTGGCATGATGCTCATCCTGGTGAATGCACTGCTCACTGTCACTCACTATTCACTATACTCTCTGATTAGTGTGGTACTGATAACCGGCGACCGAGTTATTTGCAGGATTCGACGATGGCCGCATGCTACGATTACGAGACGGCTGGTCTTGCAGCTGACGAGCACGTTGCTTGTGAGGGCACGCCCAGTTCCAAGATACACGCGATAATCTGGGAATGCGCCTCGGTGAAAACGAGAGTATCTTCTGGGTGCGACTAGGCAAACGAAAGAAGGTACACTTAGCGTCACATGATACAATTGATCAACCAATTGCAATTTCCTTGACCATCATGACAGAGTTAATCATGACAGAGTTAATCATCACCAGAATACAGTTTTAACTCCGGGTTTACTCAACATAAGCCTCAGATCCCCAATATGCTTCAAGTATTGTTTGGGCCTTAGTGATAGTTGAACAATTCCTGAGCATACTTTGGGGATTCAATTTTGATGGGGTTGATCATGAGGTTCTGGTCAAGCTGTACTTGTTCCTTAGGACTTTGGGATGTTGATTGTGTACTGATTGTGTACTGATTGTGTACTGATTCTGTACTATTCTGTACTATTCTGTACTATTCTGTACTATTCTGTACTATTCTGTACTATTCTGTACTATTCTGTACTATTCTGTAGCTCTTGGCAGTCTATTTCTGTATTTACACGGACTGTTCCTTGCTTGTAGATTTTAGTCTGCCTTCTAGCATGAGCAGTGACAGTGCCATAAGTCGGTCGTCACCATTGATAGGCCACCATTCTCTATGGCGTCATTAACGCCTGACATTGCCGGCTAGGAATCAGTGGGTGCGATACTTATACTTAGCTTACTACTCACTCCACTGTACCTACAGTAGACTAAACAATGGATAGTAGGTGGAGTTATTGAGACTGCGTGAGGCTGCATTTCTGTTAGAGGTGATGTGTATTGAAGAATCTGATTTTTGGCATGGTTGTTAGTGGAGTGGGTATTCACGCTTTCTCAGAGGTCAGCACGGGTAGACCAAATCGCACCTGGCTCAACTACCGACCCAAAACGAGTAGAAAGCTAAACGAGAAAGCTAAACGAGAAAGCTTTGGCATTAATCTCGTTAATGACTACTTGCTTGGTTTCTCATGGTGACATGCATATGGAAGAGGATCCATATGACAATACATGACCTACTTAACCTTACCTCTACTAACCTGGGCCAAGTAACTGCGTATTCATCCCAGACATTCCGACTGAGTGGCCAGAAATGGACAGGGACTTCAGCTGATTGCAATCGGACATGAGGTAAAGGAGTTTTGTGGGTTCCCTCCGGTTCTGCCTGCACGTCTATTAATTTCCCCGATCTCTGCCATGTCATGTGTTCTGCCATGTCATGTGTTCTGCCATGTCATGTGTTCTGCCATGTCATGTGTTCTGCCATGTCATGTGTTCTGCCATATCATGTGTTCTGCCATGTCATGTGTTCTGCCATATCACGTGTTGTTGTGTCTTGTTGATCTCACGAACTGTGGTCAGTTTTAGAAACCACGCTTGACATTCGTGTATCCGCTTAAACGCCATGGAAATGTTGGTGCTTAAATGGGTTCAAGGAGGTTCGTGGCCTCGAACATCGCCATGAGACACGACATCCTCGATATCCACTTCCACGGCAGCGTGAGTCGGGTTCAGCACACAAAGTTGCATCACTCATAACGGTTCACATGGAAGCGGCCATGCCACGTCTTCTCTGGGCTTGTAATAACATCTGCGCCAAATGGATCGATCTCAGTTTGTCTCTAGACTCATTGAGAAATTTGAACAGGGCCGGTCACGTATGCATCTTGCATGGCTGAGGAGAATGAGCAAGCGGAAGTGAACATGGGAGGTGTGTAAGGAAGGGAATGAGAAGAGGCCAACAAACTCAGTGAAAGACATGCCAGAGTTTAAGTAAACTCAAGTTCAGACAAGCATTCTGTTCAGACAAGCATTAAACAATTCGTCAGTTCAAATGTGATCCTTCGAAGTCTGCTCCAATCCAGTTCGGTACCATTGGGTCGAATTCAATGATCACACAGAATCAATGACGGCTCAAATGCAAGAAGCCTTCATCGACAAGATTGATCTTCAGCGCGTCTTCGTCCACTATAAACTCTTCAGCAAGCGAAGAATTTACGACTCCGGAATGCATACAGAAACACACAAACTCTGTATGGACACGATCCGCCCACTCCAGATTCACCATAAATGCCCATTCAATAAGACACATTGATCTTTCGAATGATTAGATTGTCAAATAAAGCCTCCCTAGCTTTCAGCGATCTCAGTCTCAGTGATCTGTCTTAAATAATCTTAAATAATCTCAGTAATCTCGGTAATCTCAGTCTCACTCTTAAATAATCCTTTAATCCTTAAGTAATCCTAGTAATCCTTAAGTACTCTTAGTAATCCTTAAGTACTCTTAGTAATCCTTTAACCCTTCAGTAATCCTTTAACCTTCAAATCCTCAGTAGTCTGTCTGTCTGTTTCTCTCTATCTCTCGCTCTATACCGTGGAGACCTTCTCCAGTCTTTCGTCCATTAGACCAGTTTCTCCCAAATGGTGTCTTTTTCACCATCAAACTCGTCCATGGTCTCGATGATGGTCTTGATGTTATCGATGCAGCTGCTGATGGCTACACGGATGACGCGGTCGCTGACACCGGCAAACACTGCCAAAAGAAGGTTGTTTGAGGTGGAAAACGTGACGGAAATCTCCTGCTTTTTGAGCACAGGGTCCACGGCAATGACTCGCTGCGCGATGGCGGCCTGGCGCCCGGTTTTAAACGGGATGGTGAGCTTTACGATGTGGTCAAGAGGCATTGGGGCGTGAAGATGGGGCTGCGGTGCTGAAATGCGAGGTCGTGCGCGTCCCATACCGTGCTAGAGTACTGACTTGATGTCTACTGACTTGTACTATCTGAGTCTGCTGACTCGGCGACTCCGATCTATTGACTGTTCTATCAGGAATCTGTTGCGTCGTGCTGTGCTGAATGTGCAGGCACCCGCTCCATTAAAGACTTACCAGAAGCTTCACTAGGAGCGTCTGGTGCTCGTGATGCTCCGTGCAATGAACTCATGCACTCACGCTATCTCCAGAAGCCCTCTCCTCTTCTTTGGGTTTTGTGGATTCACGTTCGTCTGCATCTTCTATGGATCCTGGATCCTTCCATCTTTGATGTTTGGATTTCTTCGAATCTCGTGGATCTCGGATCTCTTGGATCTCTTGGATCTCTTGGATCTCTTTCTCTCTTTCTCTCTTTCTCTCTTTCTCTCTTTCTCTCTTGGATCCCATTTCGTTCTCTTAGGTTTGTGAGCTGGGTTCTCGTGAACTCTGTTTTTCTAGGGCAGCGGCGCAAATGACGATCCGTTGGCAGTGGGCAGATCTGGATCACTTGACTGGCGGGCTTCGTCGTCGTCCCTGGGCATATCCTAGCACTTGTCGCTTCTTGAACGTGTCTGGGGGGAAATTACCTCCGAACCCGTTTACCCAAGTGTTTCCCGAAAACAGTCTCTGGGCCCCGGACGTGGAGCCAAACTTGGCTGCTTTCGTTCCATCCGGAGACCTGTTTGAGATATTCCTACTTGGCACACTGCTCTCCTGTGACACACTAGACGGGTTCGATGCCCTGGATATGCTTGGTTTCTCCGAAGAAGGCTGCGGTCGCACCCGCTTGGAGTCCTGCTTAATTTGTTCTTTCAACAAAGCGTCTCCTTCGGTTCCCAACGAGTGTTCTTCCACGACCCGTTTCCGGTAGCTCCGGTTCTTTGGTACACTTGATTTCTTGACCTCTGCCGGCTGGAAATTCAACCCCAGCTGCCGTTTCATGAACGCATGTGAGTTGCGCGTCCACTCCGCACGGTTGGTAGAAGTCTGCATCTTCAACTTGAGTAATTTCATCTCGTCGCTCAAGTCTTCGTCCAAACGTTCAATGACGCGCTTCCCGAGCTTGACTTTCGGGTCTCGAAGCTTCATTAACGTCCCGGCTTTGTCCCGGAGAATCTCGCCAAAGTCAAACGATCTCAAAAGTTTCCGGATGTCATAAGACTCGCCGCTGGCAATCGGTTCAGGATGCGATGGTGTCACGCAGTCCAACGTGACCTCTTTGCGGAGAACGAAATCAATGTCAACTTCACTGAAAAACGCACACGATTGAGGGAGCTCGTCAAGCCCGAGCTGCTCGCAGAACATGGCACGCGTCCACACGTTGCTGATCTGCAACAAGAGCAGACAAAGTAATTTCTGCTCCTCCTTAACCATGTACCGCACCTCATCGTGCACGGTGATCATGAGCCGGCCGTCCACCTGGAACTTGTCCATTAAGTACTCCATGGAAACCACCAACAAATGCAAATAGTCCACGCCCGATGACTGGATGGTCCAGTTGACTCTCGAAGTCAAGTAGGAGTTTTTGTTCAAGTTCTTGCGCGTCAAAGCATCGGTGATTGCTGCTCCAAGAACTGGTGTCCGTGGAGATTCTTCATGTGCAATGGCCTCGAGCGTGTTGAACATCACCGACTCTGTTCCACCATAGTAGATCTTCTTATTGTTGGAATGGCTCACGTGGCCCTTGGTCTGCTGATAAAGTTCCTTTGCCTTCTTTTCTGCCTCGGCATCGTCGAGTGACGCGTTGCACTGCTTGAGTAGCTGCGCGGCGAACTTGACTCCGGCTCCGTAGATGCGCCCGTAGTTGAACACCTTGGCATCGTTTCTCAGAATGCCCATGATGGACGCCGTTTTCGAGTGCAAGTCCGTCTTTTCGTTCTTGTCTCCCTCCAATGTCATCCAGCCCAAAGCAGTGGCCCCGTGTGTTTTGAAGAGAGAGTCGCCGATCAACGAAGCAATCCACAACTCCTCCGAATCTACATCCGCGCCGACGAAAACGTACCCTTTGGGCGCCTGCACCATGGCCTTTAGCTCCGAACCGATGCGGTTCTTCTTGCTGTTGGACGCAGTAAGCCATGTGTTTTCTGTGGCTCTTCGCGTCACAGTTCCCATGGTGCATAGCTTTGGAATGATCATTCCCACGTCCGGGTGCTTCTCGCCCTCTTTCTTCGTCTTGAAGAACTGGTTCTTCTCTGGATTGGAGTATACCACGAACTGGTCCCTGATGCGGGCCCGGTTTCCCATCCAATAAGAGGCTGCTGCATTCAAATTGAGAATATTCTTTGCATATTCGTACTCTGACGTAAGAACTCCACTTTCAAAATACCTCAAGTACGACTTGGTCATCACGAGTGTACACCTCTTCTTGGGGCCATCGGGATGCGGCACTTTGAAAAGCTCATAAACCTCTCCGTTGTCCCGAAGCTCGGGCAACATGAGCTCCATATCTTCTTCGCTCAAGTGGGCCTTGGTGTAGTTCTTCGCGAGCATCTTTTCAATGAGCTCCTCTTCGTAGGGGATCTTGAAACACCAGCCATTCGAATTGGTCCATATGAGCGGATACCCTTCCCATTTGAGTTTGAGAAGAAGAGGCGTGATTCTGGAACGCACCGTCAAATTCATTTTCTTCTCGCCGGTTTTGGGGTCTTTGCCACTCTTGAACAAGTCTCGATACCACTCCGGGTACCCCGTCAAAAATGCCTGTTTTGCGGTCGGGGAGCCGTCTTTCTTGAGGCGGGGCTCTTTAATGGCCCAGTTCATCTGCTTCAACCATGGGTCGGATTCGTAGTCAACGGAGTCTTTAACCTTGAGTAAGTCCTCCGCCCGCTGAACCAAAATGTCACTTACACTTTTCCGGTTTTCCTCGTAAATCTCCTCGGCCTTCTGGACATATTGCTCCCATTTCGTTGATGTGGGCAAAAAAAGCTTCCCCATCAGCTTTAGGGCAGTGAACGATACGGGGTGTGGACAACGGGTCTGGAACTCGGGGAAGAGCTTACGGCCCACCTGAAAGGTCACGTCCACGTCTTTGGCACAGTAGGTCATGAGAAGCTGGAAATTGTCCACGATATCATTCAAATTCTCGGAGCCAAAGAAATCACGAGCGGTTTTGTCGACCTCGATTCCACAGTGGAACTCAGCGGCATTTGCCAAAGAGTTGGGAGCCCCTTTGTTGAGCCATGGGTCATCCATAAGTTCCTGTGCAATATCTTGGGCCGACAACTCCGGGGCAAAATCGTCGTCCTCAGAAGAGGCCAGCAGTTCGGAATCCTGGTTCGCAGCAGAAACAGCCTTTTCGTTTTTCTTGTGTTTCTGCCAGAGAGGCCGCTGCTGGGAGCAGAAGCCACTGATGGCCACGTGGAGCGCCATGATATCCAAAAAATAAGCCTGCGACAGCTTGATATTGTATTCTTCTAGAATGCGAGCACGGTCGTAGCTGACGTTGTAGCCGACCAAGAGTTTCAGAGACTTCTGGGTATCAAAGGGTATAAGGTGCATGAAATCCGAGGGGTTTTGGGGAGAGCCGCTTGCAGCGCCCAGCAAGACGGGACTCACCCAGCCGTACCAGGCCGTGGGAGACACGGCCGTGGCCATAACGGCATAGGGCGATACTTTATACAAGACCTCCACGTCAAACACCAATTCATCTTCGGAGGGATGAGGCACCAGGGTCGGGGCCTCACCTGGCGCGTACCTGGTCCAGCCCGGCAGAAGCAGCCAGGAGGAAGGCGGCGGCGGGAGGGAGTCCTGCAGGAAGAGGTGTTTTGCCATGGATAGGTAAGGTTCCGAGTACTTTGCGCCGATGCGAGAGAAGTGCTCGTTAAGAGAGGACTTGCCCACCAATTCGGGGAAATGGGGAATGGAGATGGGCTCGGAGATCTGGGTTTTCTTGCCTAGAAGCCCGGAATTGTCCAAGTGGTCCTTCGCTAGCGCCACAAGCGGGCTTTTGTTCGACAGAAGGTAGTTTTCCGGCGGTGTTCTGGGAAACACTTTGCGTTGCAAGTCACGAGAAAGGTACTGGATGCCCAAGGGGTTGACACGGGGCTGCTCGTGGAAGGCGGATGAGTTGCAGCGTTTCTGGCCGCCATGGGCGGATGAGTTGCAGCGTTTCTGGCCACCATGGGCGGCTCGGCCTGCCTGCAGGCTTGGAAGCAAGGCCATGGTTGACGGGGCTTGCGAGATGCATATGGAGGTGTTCGGAGGCGGCAAATGTCGATGTAGCCGCGACACACGGCATAGTGTGGACGCCATAGGGGATAGTCAAATGAAGGGGGGCCGTGTTGATAGGGGAGGCGGCCAGGATGGTTTGAAGTGTTTTTGGAAGTTGTGGAATGCCGTACTAGGATGATGTGGTGGATGATGTGGTTTGAAGTGTTTTTGGATGTTGTGGTGGGTGAGGAAAGAGTGATTGCTGTAGTTAGTAATGGCAAAAAGGTGTTGGAGGAGGATGGGATGGAGGAAGCGCGCGCACGTGACGCTTTTACCGCAACGAGGACAAATGTAAACACCGCGACCTCTATGCAGGCTGCAGCATTGCCAGAGCTCTAGTGGTAGGCTTCTCTGATGTCAAGAGGTACAATAGGCTGTAACATGGTGTGATGGTGATAGCGTTCAATAGGAAAGTCAATTTCTGTCAAGTCTGTCTGTCTGTCTGTCTGTCAAGTCTAATGTGTTTCATGCTGGGATGAAGTGGTCAGCTTGAAGGAGTCCTGAAGGAGTCCTGAAGGAGTCCTGAAGGAGTCCTGAACGTGTAGCACCCCCACAAGCGGCTCACGTGCTATAAAGACACCGTTCAAGTGCCGGAGTTCAAGTGCCGGAGTCAAGAGGATGCTCCTTGATCTCTCAACCATGGAAGTCGGAATTGCACCCTGCCCGGAGATGATACAATGACCAATCCGAATCAGTACCGAGACGATAGTACGAGGTTAAACGGGACCAGGCCAGATGGAGTACGCTCCACGGCATCGGCGACAGTCTCACTTCACTACGCTTCCTGCAGGCAGCACAACGGACTGCTACTTGATGTACTTGATGGTGGGTCTTCAAATCCAGCTCGTCTTGGGTACTGGCAACGAACACCGGCTTCCGTGCATGTCCGCCAACTGTTAGTCTGTTGGTACTTGTTGAAAAGCTTTTGCTCGACTTGTGGCCACCAAAGACCATGAAAGTATGGACCAAAAGTATGGGACCAAAAGTATGGGACCAAAAGTATGGGACCGAAAGTATGGACCAAAAGTATGGGACCGAAAGTATGGACCAAAAGTATGGGACCAAAAGTATGGGACCGAAAGTATGGACCGAAAGTATGGACCAAAAGTATGGGACCATATGAGTAATGCATCAGACAGTCCTCCTGCTTGATGCATAAAGGGCAAGTGGGCTGCGTTGTTCTCATGGGCTCTCACGGCGTTCCAAGCGCACTGCCGTTTGACACATCCTCCGGCGCCGATCCGTCAACATCTGTTTCAGTTCAAGCCTCCCCGAGTCATGCGTGGTGTTGATGTGTATGACCTGCACTTGGTGCGTACTATGGTGATTATCGGGTTGATGCCTTGGCCTGTCCCGTGGGTCAATTCCTGACCAAAGGACTCGAATAGGGAGAATCCACCAGACCCAGGCCCTACACTTGTACTACCTTGGGAAGACCATTGTCTGGATCGAAGACCATTGTTTGTCTCTGGTTCTGTTACGATTATCAAGGAACTCGGATCTGTTTTCAGGTTGCGTGTGGGGCTAATGGCCAGACTTCGGGCAATTCGAGGTAAGCATTGGCACTCGACGGAAGCATTGGCTTTCGCAGGATGACAGTTCGGACGTGGGTTTCTGAGCGTCAATTCTCAGAACCGAGCCGGGTTCGGCGCTTTTCTCCTGGACGTCCTCTCCTGGACGTCCTGCTGGTGGGCATTTCATGCTTAATATCTTCGTGCAGGCACGACAATATCTCGGCATTAAGCGGAGTGGACTGCAGCTTTGTGTCACGTCTTCATCTGGGCGATTGTGAAATTCGTCACCATCTTCGGCCAGATGGAAGGTGGAGGCTTTTAAGGCTGGGATTCAATCCTTTGGTGCACTACGCTCAAGGTAAGTTTGAGCCCTTCGGTGCCACACACTAGATCCTTCCATGCAAGTCTCAACTGGAGTATTCTTGGTCCATCATGGTCTCAACTGGAGTATTCTTGGTCCATCATGGTCTCAGCGTGCCATCAGGAAGTGTACGGAGAGACAGTCCCACTTTCGGGAGTATGAGATGTCTGACCATCCTAACATCACTAGCACGCATGACCCAGCCATAGCATGTGCTGGAACTCTATGTCACAGTACTCTGTGACTTGCCAGGATATCCAGGCATGTATGGTGAGTGGAGTACTATGTACTAGTTATTGAGTACTGACTGATGACTGATGACTGACTCACTGACTCACTGACTCACTGACTGACTGACTATGGCAGTGAGCAGTCAGGTAATGTCTGGTTTCCCTAGAGTGTTTGCTCTTCTCTCATTCATGTGCCGAACAGATACGACCGATGGTCACAGATCACATGGATAGGCATAAGTGGAGGATAGGCATAAGTGGAGGATAGGCATAAGTGAAGAGACAGACACAGATCCGGTCATTATAACAGACTTGTCTTTTGTCTATCGATTATAGACTACACAGACAGGTAGTGGTCAATGCAAACAAGGCTAGTTGTACTGCCCGGACCCAAACGGTTCACTACCTTGATGCGTAGTGGTCTACTCCATCTGAACCCTAACTGAACCCTGACTGAACCCTAACTGAACCCTAACTGAACCCTAACTGAATCTACAATGTGCATCTGGTTACACTCTTTCATAGACTGTTGGGCACGTTATACCCGATCGGGATACCGAGCCACGCTCTGGACTTCTAGCCCTTCATTCCCTTTTGATCTCAGAGTCGCCTCTTGCAACTGGCTCAAGCACTGCACCTGCACTGTTATCTTCGAACTGTTCCAGTGATGGAACACGAATCAATTGGACGCCACAGGAGTCAATTTTGCCAGCCAGGAGGCTATCCAATGAAGACCATCCATATCACACGACACACGATCACTACGATAGCCTCTGGCTACATCTAAACCTGTTATTTCCTCAAACCAATTGATCTTAATCAATAGTCCCTTTAAGAAGTTCCTTTAGCAAAAGCTAAAGACCTATAGGTAAAGGTCTCGTCGTTATCGCAATTAAGCAGACAATCACTCCACCACTAAGAACGGCCATGCACCACCCACAAAATCAAGAGCCAATCTGTCAATCCAGAAAGAGCCAATCTGTCAATCCAGAAAGCCAATCTGTCAATCCAGAAAGCCAATCTGTCAATCCAGAAAGCCAATCTGTCAATCCCTATTGTGTCTGGCCTGGTGAGATTTCCCCTGGTGGTGCCTTCCGTCAATTCCTTTAAGTTTCAGCCTGGCGACCATACTCCCCAGAACCAAAAACTTGATTTCTCGTAGTGCCGAGTGCGTCAAAATATTGAACACCCGATCACTAGTCGGCATAGTTTATGGTTAAGACTACGATCTGGTCATCTTCGATGCCTAACTTTCGTTCTTGATTAGTGAAAACGTCCTTGACAATGCTTTCGCAGTAGTTAGTCTTCAATAAATCAGAATTTCACCGGACTATTGAATACTGCCCGACCGTCGCTATCAATCATTACGATTTCTACCAAAATAATCGCCAATTTGTTATTCCATAAGATTCAGGCGTTGCCTTTAACACTTTCATTTAAAGTAAGCGAGAGCTGGAGGCAGTAACTAGATAAATAGCAAACTTCAACTACGAGCTTACTGCAACTTTATATACGCTCTTGGCTGGATTACCGCGGCTGCTGGCAGACTTGGCCTCCATTGTTCCTCGTAGGTATTTAAATTGTACTCATTCCAATTACAAGACAAAGGCCCTGTAACCCCCCGTATTGGGATGGGTAATTTGCGCCTGCGCCTTCCTTGGATGTGGTAGCCGTTTCCCAGGCTCTCTCCGGAATCGAACCCTATTCCCTTTCAACCTATGTTTTAGTACATTCAAATATACAGGGAAATGCAAGTTGTACCTTGCAGACCAAGGTCCTATGTAAGGTGCGAGGTGGGTGAACGTGTAAAAGTGATAATTCCTCTTCCGCTTCGAACTTATGTGAGTCCGGTTCACCATAGATCAACCAAGGAGTACAGTCCAGGGTAGGACGAGGTCTATGCTCTAAAGATCTCATGGTCGTCAAGGCAGGTAAACACTTCCTCATCTGTGTTAATATCAGGCAGAGTTCTCTGCCGTGTCAGGATCCTCAACAGCTACACGAGCACTTCTTATGGGTCTGGTTGAGGGAGCCATCGTAGTATGATCCCAGGGTTTAACTTGATTACCTTATAAATATGGGCGGCAGCCCCTCCTTTTATATTGGCGTGGACCTTCACCACCACAAAAGGGGGTAGTGTGCATACACATGGAGACAATTAGATCTGGAGTCCTTTGACCCCTCACTTAGACATCTGTCTAAGTGCCGTGTCTAATTTGCTCACTCAGTCTTTGTCCTCCAACAGAATGCTGACCTACATACAGTCATTGATCTGCATACAGCATATCTACGAAGTACCTTGATTCAGTACATGCTTGGTACTCGTTGACATTCCCCGTTACCGTTGAAACCATGGTAGGCCTCTACCCTACCATCGAAAGTTGATGTTAGACATGATTTACCAGTCTCGATACAGGATCGAATACCAGGACTAAACAGGAATACCGGATATACATGCAGGACCAACTACTATGGTACGCTGGAAAGATATGAATACTGGCAAGCACAAACGCCAAGGACAAGGTCAAGACCGGATCGGGTGACATTCCTGAGCTCGAAGTACCGACGTGCAGATGCTGACCTGATGAATGACCTGATTAAGCGGGGCAGAGAAGATAAAGATCTGGCGAGAACCCCTGATTGAAAGGAAGAACTCCATTGCTTAACACATTTCAAGATCGTAATAAGGTAACATTTATAACAATAACTATCATCACTTAATTCTGAACGGGTAAGTCCTACTAAGTCAGTAGCCGTCAGAATTTCCGAATACTATAAATATCCTTAGAGGCATCGTTCTTGGACGATCCATAACATTGACAAGCAGTGAAGCTTACACCTTGCGAATACAGGCTAAAGCCCAGGTCGCATAATAATTCTAAGTTGATAGGGCGAAATTTGAATGAACCATCGCCAACTTGAAGCCATGCGATTCGTTAAGTTATGAATCATCGAAAATGTTGATTTTTATCAATACCCTTAGTCGGTAAGCATGTAGCTCTAGAATTGCCAGGCGTATGCCAATTAGCAAGGTACTATCAAATAACGATACTGAATTAATGAGCATTCGCAGTTTGTATAATGCTATACTTACATGCATGGCTTAATCTTTGAGACAAGCATGAGTATGTGGAGTGCAGGCTAGTTGAATGAGTTTGGTTCTGCCAAGCTGTGGATTCTCCGCTCCTCCGCTGATTCTCCGGCTGTGGATTGTAGTGACGAAAGAACCGTGCATCCAAACCGTCACAAATCATGCCGTTATCTTGCAACAGCAGCTCATGAAATGCGCACGTGACCCGGGCTGTCCGCCCTAGCAAGCATGTCAAGCTCCGCCCTAGCAAGCATGTCAAGCTCCGCCCTAGCAAGCATGTCAAGCTCCACAAGCTATGGTTTACGATCCGCCTAGTCAGCAGTTCAGTTCTGGACGCTCTGGAGTGGCCCGGCCTGTGTGCAGGACCGGCCTGCTCCGCCAGGCTCTTCTGCATTGGGGTCGAGTGGATGCAGGCTTCGAAAAGGCCGGATGCATGTCGGATTCGTCTTTTGGGGGTTTCTGGAGTTTAGGTGCCGTTTGAAATGCTTTTGTTGAGCCACGCAATTTGCACCCATAATATGCGCACCCTCCAAAGTGCGAACCACCCAGAGTAGAAAGAAGAAGAAGAAGAAGAATGAAACAAGATGAAACAAGAAAAAGAAGAAAAAGAAGAAGAAGAAAGAAGAAATGAAAGAAGAAGAGAAAGAAGAAGAGAAAGAAGAAGAGAAAGAAGAAGAGAAAGAAGAAGAGAAAGAAGAAGAGAAAGAAGAAGAGAAAGAAGAAATGAAAGAAGAAATGAAAGAAGAAATGAAAGAAGAAATGAAAGAAGAAAGAAGAAATGAAAGAAGAAAGAAACAAGATGAAACAAGAAAAAGAAAAAGAAGAAAGAAATGAAAGAAGAATGAAACAAGATGAAACAAGAAAAAGAAAAAGAAGAAAGAAATGAAAGAAGAATGAAACAAGATGAAACAAGAAAAAGAAAAAGAAAAAGAAGAAAGAAGAAAAAGAATGAAACAAGATGAAATAAGAAGAAGAAGAAGAATGAATAGAAAGCTCCGCTCGCTCAGATGTGGCCTTGACACTGTTAATGATGCAGTCTTGTCTATTCAGACCGGCGCAATGACCACCCATACGATAAGTCATGTTGTGCTTCTCGGAGGCTTACCAGTTGTCTGTAGGTTTAGCAGATAACACCGTTTGTCTAGAGAGCTCTATTCAAGTCTACAAGAATATAGAAGTAGAAGACATTCAGGTAGAACGTCCATGTCCAGGCAGATGTCCAGGCATAGAAACAGACAGAAAGATAGACAGAAAGATAGACAGAAATAGATATTAGGATTGATCGACATGGATCGTATATGGCTCAGATGCACTACTGCACGGCGCCATTCAAGTCCCATAGACAAGAGTCATGTGTACACTTCAGTAGACATTGACAGGGCTATGCTCAGGGCGGTATTGAAGACAGTAGCCTCTGTGGTCCAACAGGAATGAACATAGCTGATAGGAGCCATCAGAATCCAACAGGGAGATACATATATATAGAGAGAGATAGATAGATACATATATATATATAGAGAGAGATAGATACATATATATATAGAGACAGTACATTATACCTAACGTCATGTACTTGATTTGAGTTTATCAGGAACCATAGTCTTATATAGGCCAGCTGGGCACCAACCTAGCTAGGCAAGAACTGCCTGGTGGTACCAGTAGGTAAGTTATACGGGTGCTGGTTGAGCTTGCCTCAAAGGACCGAAATAGGGTTCAGTTCATTGCAGTGTACCAACCATCGGGCCGATTACATATAGACCAGATGCTGGAGAGGTACTGGTGTTTGGAGGTACTGGTCTCTACGGCGCAAGCAGTTGATCTGAGCTCCACGTGTCTGGTGCGACGCCAGGACGAGTTCCGGGGGCGCGTGGCGACGTGACCCCCCAGTTCCGGGGCCCAGGTGCAGGCCTCGATCCCTCGTGCGTCGGAGAGTCCACTTCCGGGGCTTATATCCAGTTCCGACCTATTGACCCAGGTCGTTTCATCGTGGCCGCCAAAAAATATTTCGGCCCCGTTTTGGGACACGTGCAGTCTTCCCCGACTCCCGAAGCCTGTATCCTCAGCACAACTCCGCCAAACGTGTGTACAGGCCGCCAGGTGACGGCCGTGATAGGCACGTGACCGTTCCGAGGGGACCATGCATATCCACCCAAACTCGCCCAAGACCACTATCTTAGCAGCCAGCACTAGCTACTAGAGTACAAACCCATCCAGCCACCAGGCCTCAAGCACTACTCAGACACCCACCACACCAGGGAACCTCCGCTATAGACCAGATCCCAATATCTCACCACAAACCACAGCTACACCCAATAATCCATCGAACAGATCTTCAACACCCCGACCGCATCAATCCAGATCTTACACCCCGACCAGATCACTACAGAAGGAGATATGGACATAAACAGAGAGGATCCTGCATACAGGCGCCCCCGGTATTTACAATCCGGCTCAAAGCAGCAACGCATCCCGCGCCAGCAACCAACGCCCGCACTCCACAAAACAAACAAGCTCCCGCACCTCAGCCTCTCTACTACACTATTCTCCCATGTCGGAATTCAGGAGCTTCAAAAAAGCCGACCTCGCCAAAGTGGCCAGGAAGGTCGGCCTCTCCGTACGCGCAAAAGACACAAAGCAATCGTTGCTCGAGAAAATCGAATTGTTCATTGAACAGAGCCCCGACCACGCCAAGGACTTGTTCTTGGCCGACGATGTGGACGATGAGGAGGTGGTGACGTTGGTGGAGGAGACAATTGACACCAACACAAACTCCGACACCAACTCCGAGGCCGGGTCCGGGTCCAACTCGGAATCGGAGTCCGAGTCCGAGCCCGAGTCCGAGTCCGACGCCGAGGCAGACTCCGTTCCCCAAACGGCGGTGGCCGAGTCCATTGCCGCCGCAGACTTGGCGGAAGACGACGACGAAGACAAGGACTACGACGCGCCGCCGCCCATCAACTTGAAGGAGTGGATCGTGGACCCCGCCATTGACGTGTTTGAGCTGGCCTACTCCAACGTCTTACTCCTCTCCGACAAGCTCGGCGTGACCACGGCCGACGCCAACGAGGACTTGCGCGAGGCGTTGCTGCGCACTGTGACCTTGAACTGGCTCGAGGCCGCGGTCGAGGTGGCCTACTTCTTGTACTACTACGTGCCGTTGGTGGCGCTCAAGGACAACAGATCCGTGCACCAGGTCTTCCGGGACAACCTCCCCTGGTTGAACTCCGTGGACTTGCCGCTTCCGGACGTCACGGCGTTGTGGAACTATGGCGTGGCCTCCATCTTTGCCAACTGGCTTGTGTACGCCTTGGCCTTGCCTCTCTTGGTGGCCTACTACATCAACTTCTCCCGAAGAGTGGTGGTGGTGGAGGACTCCGAAGACGACGAGCTCTCGTTTGTCGTGAGACTCTACAAATACGACCCGTTCATCTTTGCTTTGGCCAAGGTGGTGATCTTCTACTTTATTTTCAAAAATGGCGCCTTGACCTCCATCGACAGCTACCGGGGCATCTTGCAGGCCTTGAGGAACCATGTATTTATTCAGTTGGGCATTTACCACACCTTTGTGGTGAGCTTGGGCAACTTCCCGCTTGTGGTGGGCGCGGCCAATGTCATTGTTGGACTCTACTCTCAGTTCGAAGACTACTGAGAGTGTGTGAAGATCACCTGACGCTTGTTAAATATAATGTTCTGCTATTAACTCTACTAACTTGTTCTATTTTAATATTTGAATCAATGAATTCTGGTACCTTTGTAGCTGCTTAGCTTCTTTAATTAATACGCCAATACCTGACAATTCATTCACAATTCACAATTCATTCACAATTCTTCTGTAGTCGTAATTCATGACTCACATTTTAATCTTTTCCATTTGTGTTGTCACAACACCTGTTGAATGATCATCATCACTTCACCGGCCACTTGGTCTTGATTCCAATGGATTCAAGATCATGCACAAGTTCCTCGGAATTCGCTGATCCCGGCCCCACAAATTGCTTCATGATCTTGGCCACTAGTGCGGCATCATTGCTTACCTTGGCTTCTTCTCCATAAGTCGGCTTGGGTGCGGCACGCCGTCCGGGTCTCCGCTTTACTGTTGGTGCTTCCGTGTCCGAACCAGAAGTAGCCCGATCGTAAAGTAAGCTCTGGAAGATTTGGTGCCGGGCGCTTTTGCCCTTGTTGCCTGCATCCTTGTTGACGGTTTTGGCTGGCGCATCGCCGGTGATCAATTTGAACTCTTCTTTGGTCACGAGCGGCATGTAGTCTTCAACCGTGGCCGAGTGTTCGTGGCCCTTGTAAACTTTTGTGAAAAGCGACGCATCAAATGCCTTATTTTGGTCCAACGGATTGCCTTCATCGCGGGCAATTGCCAGCCGGAATTCTTCTTTTATTTCGTTTCCGTACTCCTGCTCCACGAACCCGCTGTACAACTTTTCGCTCTCTCTGGAACGCATATTTTTGGCGTCGGAGTCCGTGGTTCGTGTGGCTGTGTCCAAAACCTGGCGCTGGTGCTCCAAAAAGTTGCGGAGCTTCTGTAGTTTGTTGACCATGGTTGCGTTCATGACCTTGTACAGACGATGGGATGTTTGATAGAAATTGAGCACATTCTTCAACTTCTCATAGTTGTATGTAGCTCTGAGCCGGAGCAACTCTTCATCTCGCTGCACTTGTCTTCTTTCGGCATAATCCCGGAGCTCAGCGTCGTCGATCTGAGAGGGGTCATTGTCAAAGGATATTTTGCAGCTTTGGAGTGACCGGAGTCTGGCAAGAAGCTGCAGTTTTTTCTGGGCATATATCTCGGCCCGGTATGATTGCTCGTGGTATTCAAGATCGGTCATCATTTTGGCCAAGGCCTGTCTTCTCTTTTCTTTCTGCACACCGTTCGGCATAATAACATCTTTGTTGTCCGAGAACCCAAAGCGAGGTACTTCAACGGGGTTTACCATTTCACATTCGCCATCCACTGCATGTGTAGTCTCAAAACCATCGATAGTCTCTATACCATTTTTTGATGTGCGTTGCAGCACATAGAGAGCCCTGATCCTTGGTTCGGAGTGCACAACTAGATACTTTTCTGGCACTGGCTTGGCGTGAGGGTCGTCCACGGTGGAAGTATCCACGTTGCTGGCATAAGTCAAGTATTCAGCAAAAGACGATTCGTCGTCGTCGGAGGGCCGCACCGGGAGCACACTCAGGCTTCTATCTAGACTGCCGAGGCGGAGCAACTCGTCGAGTTTAGTGGTGTCGAGTCCTTCGGCCACTGCCTGCGAGTGCATGTCATAGATAGATCCGGCAGCACTGGCTAGCACCATATCCACGCGAGGGAGGTTCTTGGAGGCCTCGATCCACGAGGAGAAGACCTCATCCGGGATGAGAGGAGCACGGTCGGCCATGATGGGATAGGGCATGAAATTAGGCGGGGGAAAAGGTAACGGGGCCATGACGGGGTGGGTAACAGCCAGGAAAACGTCCAGAACGTTATGCTGAGAATTGTCTCCATGTAGCTTCGGATCGGTTTCAGCGGACCTTCTCTTTGGCCTCTTGGGGCCTAGGTCCACATTCATGTCCTTTCCATGCAAAACATCATCTCTCAGCCCAAAATTCCGCCCAAAGCTGCCTTTGGGGTACACGGTCCACGGGTCGTATTGGAGGGCCGGGAGTGCCGGGTACACGAACGGCACCATGACGCCCGGGCTTTCACCACTGGGGACGTTCAAAAGCGAGGAAGGCGGCGGCATGGGCGGCGGGAACATCCTGGACGACATTAGATGCTGCTTCGACTGGTGCGGGCCCTTTGGATCCATATCACTGAAGAAATCCGCCACGGTGTATGGCTTTTCGAGAATGGGAAAGGCGCCCTGCGGTATGCTGTGGAGCACGGGGGCATAATTCTGGACACCCTGGAGGTGGGGAAGAGGAAGATTCTGGAGCACGAGCGGGTCGGGCATATTGTGGAGCACGAGCGGGTCTGGGCCCGGTGGGATTCTCGGATGGTCGCTGTTCAGGGGCACCGGGGCCGGGCCGTGGCGAGGGCGCTTGAAAAGACGGGCCAACTCTTGTGGCGTGGGGATGTGGGGCGAGCGGCGTTTTTGTGGCGGCGACAGGGATAGCATGATATGTGAGGGGCGGAGGGGAGGGGATGGAAGGGGTGGGAGGTGTTGATGTGGTGGAGGGAGGGATGAAACAGGGGGGAGGGGAAGGATTGGGGCGACACGGGGGAGTTTCAGGGATGTTTCAAGGACGGAGTAAACTGCCGGCAGTATAAGCAGCCTCTAGATGTGGGTGTGTAGGGGAGGGGAATGCGGCAGAGGCTCAAGAAGGAGAGGAAGGTAGAGTAATGGGTGCAAAAATGGTGTAGGAAAAAAGGACGTGCGCGCACCGGGCGGACCGCTAAGTATTCTGCTGAAACAGAAGCCGCGGCTTGATAGGTAAACGAGGGTGAAGCAAGGCCGTGAACAATGAACAATCAGGAGAAGCGGTGCATCGGGATGGGTAGTCCGAACAGGCTGAAACAGGCTGAAACAGAGGTGAAACAGTGGTGAAACAGAGGTGAAACAGAGGTGAAACAGTGGTGAAACAGTGGTGAAACAGGCTGAAACAGCGCTGAAACAGGCTGAAACAGAGCTGAAACAGTCATGCAGTCATGAAACACCGGCATCGTATCGCCATTCGCCAGCCAATTTCAATCTCGTCCAGATACTATAGGAATGCTGGTGCACGGGTGTACAGCCGCCGAGAGCAACCAATGCTGCATGCCACAACACCCGTACACCAGGTCGGGGTCGGGTCGGGCCCGCCGAGCCGTGCGGCGTGTCCGGCACACTCACGCGCACCAGGCAGCCAAAAACAACATCCCAGTCTTCCCACACTAAGCCCATTCCTCCGCAACACCAGCCCCGCCGCCGGCCCAAAGCATCCATAGCCATTGCACTGCGTTCCGGCACACAAGACTCCTTTCTTGCAGCTCCACATCCGCCCCGGTTCCCTCTTCCAGGCATTTCCACCCGACGCATTCCACCTTCGGACGTCAGTTTGCTCTTGCAGTGAAGCTACGCTTGTAGCCGAGTAAAGAAGTTACGAGCAGCGCTTTTCTGAGGCGCGGTTTATGGTTATTTGCCTTGCACGTCAACAGCGGATCAGAAACGGATCAGAAACGGATCAGAAACGGATCAGAAGTACAGATCTAGGAATACCGTCCAGAAATACAGATCTACAGCCCCAGAATTACAGCAGATCTTAGCCCGAGCAACTTCCCAATTAGAGCTGCTAACACCCTTGGAGTGCGATCAAGACACAAGGAGAAGGCAAAAGGCAGAAGGCAGAAGGCAACAGGCACCAAGAATAGAGGCGATTATTAATAAGGACAAAAGAAGCCAAGGTCATAAGCCAAGGTCATAAGCCAAGGTCATAACAAGGTCATAACAAGGTCATAAGACAAGGTCATAAGAGAAGGTTATAAGAGAAGGTTATAAGACAAGGTCATAACAAGGTCATAAGAGAAGGTCATAAGACAAGGTCATAAGAGAAGGTCATAAGAGAAGGTCATAAGAAAAGGTCATAAGAGAAGGTTATAAGAGAAAGTTATAAGACAAGGTCCATCCAAGGTCATAAGATTAGACGGTCAAGAGGCAACGAGATCTGAAAGACAGTTCCCAAACAGACAGATCGGAAAACGGTCAATCCAGTGCAGTGTACAAGACCATATTAATAGAAGTGGGCCTTGCGTGACAACTGACCGTCATCTTTTGAGATCACTTAGAGTCCAGTTAGAGTCCAGAAGCACTTTTTAGAGTCAGTGTCTGGTTACAATCTGTCTATTCCAGTCAGTTGAGTCCAGTATACACACCAGTTGTTTACTAGCAACCACTTCTACAGGTCATTGAAACGCCCAGGATTTCCCTCAGTTGCAGCAGTCAAGTGGAACTTGCCATTCATAAGTGAGGTGCCGGAACACTGAGACAGCCAACGCAGACCATTGTCCAGTCAGAACTTTCCAGATACAGGCGTCACTGCCAGTTAACGTACAGCAACTAGTTCAAACCTGATTCCGACTACTGATTCCTGTTCGGTTCTATACTACAGATTGGTCGTATTCATAACATTCAATCATGGGACCCAAAAAAACCAAGACGGCGACGTTTGCACCAAAAGAAATGGTGCTTGCCAAAATGACCGGATTCCCGGCGTGGCCGTCGTTCGTGATGCCGCACGAGATGATCCCCGGGGCCATCATGAAGGCCAAAAAGAAGACCACCAATATGTGTGTGATCTTCATACCGGACGGCGATTTCAACTGGATGAACGAGAAGTCGCTCGAGCCGTTGACCGCAGAAAAGCTCAGCGCCAGAATCAGCAAGATCCCCAAGGACAAGTTGAAGCCCCGGCCCAAGAGCAAGTCTGGCCGCACGACCAATGTGGCAGAGGCGCTTGTGGCGGCAGAAAACTTGGATTTTGACGACTTTATGGACGAGTTGAACAAAAACACGCAGGCTGGTGACGATGACGACGACATAAATGAGGACAATGAGGAAGAAAATGAGAACGGCGAAGAGAATAAAGAGAACGAGGATGACGTCGAAAATGATAACGAGGAAGAAATTGACGAGAATGGGGACGGAAATGAGGACGGCGACCAGGTGGTTCGGAGACGGCCAGCCCGAGATTCGTCCAAATCCGGAAGACTCGATGACTCTGTGGACGAGCCCATTGAAAATCTGATAGACCACGACGACGACTCCGACCGGAGGAAAAGACGCATGCGGCCCGACACGCTACAGTCGAAGCGGACCCGAAACAACACCCTAGAGACGAAAAAGTCCGAGCCAAAAAAGCCCCAAAATAACGGTCCTAATACCAACGGCCGGGACTTGGACAAGCTCGCAGACTCCAAAAGCGCCGAATCGCCCCGCTCCATGTCGGAAAAGGACCGACAGCACCAGCTTTGGCTCTGCCGCATCAAGCTACAACGATCTCTCATCCAGCGAAACCAGCCCGTAACCCCAAAAGATCCCAAGCGGTTTCCTGCACCCACGGTGGACGAGTTGCTGGTGGCCCGCATCATCTTGCACCGGCTTGCGGACTTCCCCGTGAATGTGGAGCTTCTCAAGGAAACGAAGATCCACAAGGTGTTGCGGTGTATTCTCAAGTACGAGGACTTGGAATACCCCGATAGTTTCCGGTTGCATGAAAAATGCGAAGAGCTTTTGGAAAAGTGGCTGGACTTGATCGACAGCCTCAAACAGGAGAAGCAGAACCGGTCACGTGTGGGCAGCCTGGCGCCGGAGGACTCGGAGGTTTCGGCCATTGAAGTGAAGAAAAGTTTCGAGAAGGTCGAGGTTTGATACTATCAGAGGACAATCTCTGATGGAGAAGGGGTTGAGGTCATGGATGAGAGAACAGTCGAGATCTACATGAAGATGGGTCGCAAGCATTGGATGAGGATTAGTGATGGCCCGTGAACAGTGACAGTGAACAGTGATTCAGTCTAATGGAGGGTGTATTGATGTCCTGGTGCTTGTACTATAGAAGACCTGCATGCACTGCGTGGTGGCCAGTCACGGCGCGGCGAAATAGATGGATACAGAAGTAATACAGGATGTAATGTACAGGACGTAGGCCGTGCGCAGGCATATTTTGGGGTCTGGCGCGCGCACGACCCCGGCATTTCACCGCATTGGCACGCACACGACACTAGAGGCGAGTGACGTGCGCACGACCCCGGCGGGTAACCTCTCCGCCGCGCGCCCTGGCTCTCCACCTCTAGGCCTAGCAGGCCCGAGAAACGGCCCAGGAGGAAAAGGGAAATCCGTGGCGTAGCAGGTTAAGCGCACATATTTGCATGCGGCCGCCGGGGCTTTGGCGGTCGAAAAACACCCTACTTCCCCTTTTTTGCAGCCTCGCCAGCGAGTGTGCGCACAGCAAAAAAAATCCGTCGACAGTGCGCGGCCTCAGCACTCGAATTTTTTTCTTTCCTCATCTTCTTTTTTCCCTTTCCCATACATTAGAAATCATAAAAATGGCTGACGAAGACGTATGTTGACTTTGAATAAGGGCGGGGCTTCAAGGAGTGTTTTGGATTCCATTTTGGACGTTTCCGGTGACCACGGCGGCAGTGTAAGAAGACGCATGGAGCTGAAACCATGCTGAAACCATGCTGAAGCAGGTTGACCAGCTGCCGTTGTGGAACGGAGGCGACTGGTTGACGAGTAATTAGTGGACTGCAGCGGGCACATAGCGCCATGTGAAACGGAGCTGAAACGGAGCTGAAGCTGTGGGACTGATGGAGTTGTGAAGCGGTTTCATCGGGGATGGGAAAAGAGGAGGTTGGATAGGGGCTAGATTGGTGAGGCCGCTGGAAAAATGTTTGGGGTTGCAAAAATCGCAATTCCCAAAATTGCTGGACTCCCCAAGATTCTCACGCCCAAAAATCTAGTCTGCAGCTCATTCCATCGATTTCACACCCCGTCGCACTCCATAAACCCTCGGCTCCATAAACCCTCGGCTCCATGGACCTTGGACCCCTCCCTTTTTCCGTATCTTAATACTAACCTCAGCACACCTTTGAGACCGCCGATGCCGGTGCCGCTTTGACCTTCCCAATGCAATGTTCTGCATTGAGAAAGAACGGTCACGTTGTCATCAAGGGCAGACCATGCAAAATCGTCGACATGTCCACTTCCAAGACCGGAAAGCACGGACACGCCAAGGTGCACTTGGTGGCCATCGACATCTTCACCGGCAAGAAGTTGGAGGACTTGTCTCCTTCCACCCACAACATGGAGGTGCCAAACGTGCGCAGATCCGAGTACCAATTGTTGGACATTGACGATGGTTTCTTGTCTTTGATGACCAACGACGGTGACACCAAGGACGATGTCAAGGTGCCAGACGGAGACATTGGTGACAAGATCCAGTCCGAGTTTGACGATGGAAAGGACTTGGTCATCACTGTGATCTCTGCCATGGGTGAGGAGGCTGCTATTTCCTTCAAAGAGTCCTCTAAGGCTTAAATGCCATGAGGATCTTGTTTGGTTTGTAGCCTACTATGGGCAATATACGCGAATAAGAACCCTGTACATCATTCTCAGTAGCCGTAGACTGACCAGACCATCCTACGAGCACCAAGAAACCCGTGCGCCAAGCCCGTGCACCAAGCCCGTACACAAAGCCCGTGCACCAAATATGCACCAAAACCCGTACACCAAACCATGCACCAAAACCCGTGCACCATCACTTTGCTTCCGTGTCCCCTCGGCTGCTCCGTCGGCCCAGCATGTCCGGAATCGCCGGAAAATCTCACATCCGACCCGTATCCATAGAACCGTGCCCCTCCGTACCCGAGTACTATGGTCCTGCAGACAAGCCCACAGCCCGTCGCTGCGCAGAGCACTCCCCAAGTAATCTGCATACTCCGCCACCATTCACTACGCCACCCCAAATCAAAGCCCCGTGCTTGGTTCCTCGGCGCTATAATCTGCATCGCCCGACCTCCTGCTGGCCCAAAGCGTGTAAATTTTCGATCCATTCTTGGCGAGATCATAGTTTATATACATACAAGTGAATTCCTGGCGACAGTTTATCCCCCAGACGAAATTTCGGGAGATTGGCGGCTATTTTGAGTAAACGCGACCCTTCATTACTTCCGGTGGAATCCTGGTGAAATTTGACCAGTTTAGGTGGAATTCCCGTGAATTTGACCAGTTTAGGTAAATCCCAGTGATTTCGGTACAGTTAGTGATATCCGGTGATTTCAAAGTATTCTAGTGGAATCCGGTGATTTTTTTCACAGTGAAATCCGTTTTTGGACTATTCAAGTCGAGTCCGAAATTTGTCTGTTCAAGTCAACTCTTAAGATCGGACCCATTTAGCAATACCAGATTCGTTTAGAGCCAATCCGGTGATACCAAGCAGCAAATCTGGATACCAGACAAATCTGCGGATTTAGTCA
The DNA here is from genome assembly GCA_002370175.1 of Metschnikowia colocasiae. Classification (NCBI taxonomy): domain Eukaryota; kingdom Fungi; phylum Ascomycota; class Pichiomycetes; order Serinales; family Metschnikowiaceae; genus Metschnikowia; species Metschnikowia colocasiae. The sequence continues at coordinate 60,079 of NKZV01000905.1, forward strand.
CTCAGCAACCTACATTCATTTCTACTCTAGTGGCGCCACCATTTCAGGCTTGGATATTCGGATTTCTGGCAAATCCAACCTGCCTCGCCTTTGAAGACCGAAATAAAGTCAGTCCGCATTTGTGCCAAATTATCTTCAGTCCCCGGCCTGTCTAGACGAGTCCAAATCGGTCTAACGTCCAAATCGGTCTAACGTCCAAATCGGCCTAACGTCCAAATCGAATAGTCTAGACTTGTCCAAGTCGTGGCTTAATCGGCAGGAAGGTATTCCACGGACATAGCAACGATTATTGACTGTATACGGAGATACAACTAGAGGATCCTAAAAGGTACCATAGGGTTCAGTATCATCCAAAGTCTATCACATAACACCTACACTATCTAGAGAGCCGCCATTCTTTAGAGCACTCCAAGAGCTACTAGGTTCACAGCTCACATCCAAGAGGTTACACCAAGAGCTACTAGGTTCATAGCTCCCATCCAAGAGGTTACACCAAGATTATTTCAAGAACACTCGACAAACATGTCCAGTTCTGCATCTAGCACGCCGACGGCCATCCCCCGAAACACCACGTTTGTGGGCAATACCCCCTCAGCCGTGCTCTTCTTCTTGGCCATGGCCGTGGGTGTGGCCATAGCCGTGCTCTTTATATTCTTTACGGTCCGCTACTTTGTGCGGTCCAAGTACGGGCTCCACATCTACTCGCTCTCCAACCGAGGCATGCTCTTTGCGCCTCGAGCGGCGTCCCGCTTGAACACGGTGGCCTACCTGGACCGGGAAATCTACGAGCATTTGGATTATCTCCGAACGCACCATTTCCTCCGGGACGATTTCTTGGAGCGCCGCATATACACGCTGAACGCCCGGCGTCGGCGGCGCCACCGGCGGCGCCACCGCCGTAGGGGCCGCTTTTCCAAGATGAAGAAGTTGACTGCGGAGGAGGTGGAGAGGTTATTTCCGCCGTGCCTGTATGCCGTATGGCTCCAATTGGACAGCGAGTCTGTGTACCTGAAGAAAGAGATTGAAGAGAATGACGAGAAGACTGAGCTGAATAAGGAAGCGCATCTGAATGAAGTGCACAGTGAAGTGCACAGTGACGTTAACAGCGGTAACAGCGGTAACAGTGATGACGCCAGCGAGCTGCAGGATGTGCAGCACAACAATGGGCACGATGGGCTGAATCTGAATAGGCTGCACGGGCTTGAAATGCTAGACAGTGAGAATAGTCGTGGGTCCGAGGCCAAGGACGGCAGGAGAGAGCTCCACTTCGACTCCGGCTTGTGCTCCATTTGCCTTGAGATGTTTGAGCCACAGGATACGGTCCGGGGCCTCATCTGTGGCCACGTGTACCATTCGGAGTGTGTGGATCCGTGGCTCATCCGGCGCCGGGCGTGTTGTCCGATCTGCAAGCGGGACTACTATTCGAACGAGGGGCAGCCTGGTGCTGTGCCTACCATCCAAGAACGAGGCGAGTCCGACGAGGAGCCTCAAAGCAGTGATCCCGCAAACCCAGGACCGAGTGAGGGCCAGAGTGAGGGCCAGAGTGAAGGCCAGAGTGAGGGCCAGAGTGAAGGCCAGAGTGAGGGCCAGAATGAAGTTCAGAATGAAGTCCAGAGTGAGGGCCAGAATGAAGTCCAGAATGAAGTCCAGAATGAAGTCCAGAATGAAGTCCAGAATGAAGTCCAGAATGAAGTCCAGAATGAAGTCCACAATGAAGTCCAGAATGAAGGCCAGAACGAGGGCAACGACGGGGAGAGTCAAGGGAACGACAACCAAGCAAATGGTGACGACAATCACGATCTGGATCACGATTCCATCGACGACCTCAACTACGACTATATCCGTGGAGACAGCAACATCCAGGCTCTCTTTAACGAATTGGTGCCGATCTCCGAGCGGGTGCGGGTGATCTTGGACGAGCACCCCGACTTGGACCTCGATGCCCGGGGTCGCGAGATTGCCCGGCGCAAATACGGGTCCGTAGTCAAGCTGGTGTTCTGGCGCATAATGGGCATCACGCGGGACGACCTCTATTACTGGGCTGTGCTCAAGACCTTCCAAGAGTCACGGCGAGAGAATGAAAATGGAAATGGAGATGGAGATGGAGATGGAGATACAAATGGAGATGCAAATGAAGATGCAAATGAAGATGACTTGTATGCAAGAAATGGTCCGAATGCCCTACCGCATCGAAACAGCGAGACGCTTATGGGCTCAGAGGATGTGGAGCTTCAAACGTTTTCCAGTCGGCCAGGCTCAGGCAGAACAGTCGTTTACAATGCGCAGCCAGAGCCAAGCATGGCCCCACGTGACGGCCACCAGATGGTGTGATCTAAACTACTCTAAGGTCTGATGTACAGTCCACTGGTGGTCAGGTGTACTGGTGGTCAGGTGTACTGGTGGTCAGGTGTACTGGTGGTCAGGTGTACTGGTGGTCAGGTCTACTGATGGTCAGGTGTACTGGTTGGTCCACTGGTAGGTCCACTGGTAGGTCTACTGGTAGGTCCACCGGTAGGTCCACTGGTAGGTCCACTGGTAGGTCCACTGGTAGGCCTGATTCTGGCCATAGACGAGGTATGGTCAGGAGATCTTTGACCAAGTATCGAGCACAGACAGAGACGCATGTGAAGCGACCGCAACAGGACCAGAACAGACCGGGAGCCGGCGCCGAGTCTGGCGGATCACACTCAGTGTGTTCTGCACTTTCTATATAGGCTGGAGTGTACCTCAGTAAGCGAGGTAGACGCGGTGCGAAGAGAAAAAACGTGAAAATTTTCTCCTCAACTCAACTCAGGAACCCTTTGTTTCACACAAGATGCGTATGTACAGCTAGGCCGGGCTCCAGCAGCCGCTGGCGTCTTTGGTGGCGCCCGACTCGCCGCCGGGTGAAATCCCGTCCAATTCCGCCCGCTACCGTCCGCACAAGCTTATCTAGACAATAAGGAACTAGACAGAACCGCCGTGACCGCCGTTAGAGATGTGCTTGATCAGACCGGCAAAATAGATGTCCTAGGCCCAGCAGACACATCCTACAGCAGACAGACAAATGTCTGTAGAACCCTAGACAGTTCCTAGACAGTTCCTGAACATGGACACAGATCTGATAGACATCAGAGCGCAGACAGTGGCCAAGAGCTGCGTAAAGCATAGAAATGTATGGAGGTCTGGCTCGGTATCAGGACCAGAACCTAGACCGAGGAGTCTAGGCTATGTAAGTTAAGCAGGCTGAGCAGGCTGAGATGCATCTGATGTTCGCTGATTTTAGAGGTCAGTCAGCAGCCAGCAGTAGTTCAGAAGTCGGTGGATCCATCAATGTCAATACTAACCGCAGCACCAAAAAAAACAGGAAAGAAAATGGACCTCGGGGCCTTCTTGGCCGACGATAGTCTCGGGTCATGGGCCGACGGCGACGTGGACTTTTCTTCGGTCGGCGTGCCCTCAAGCACAGCAGCACCCATTTCCACGGGATACACCCGGCCCGAGGGCTTTGGCGCCGCCGAGCCCAGAAGAGACCGTGTGGAGTACCCCGTGCCCGATGCGCCTCCCTACAAGGCACGTGTGGCCAACTTGCCGTACGACGCCACGGAGGCCGGGTTGACCCGGTTTTTCGAAGACAGATTGCAGGCGCCCGGCATGGTGCAGGAAGTCAAGTTGCCCATGGACCAGATGTCCGGGCGCCCCAAGGGCTTTGCGTTTGTGACGTTCACGGAGCGGGAGGTGTTGGAGGAGGCGTTGCAGTTGACCATGTCGGAGTTTACGGGCAGGAAGATCTTTGTGAATGTGGCTGCGCCGCAGAAGGCCGATGTGTTTGATAACGACTGGAGGTCGCTGAGAACCGGGCCTGTGGGCGGCCGAGACCGGTTTGAAAACGACGTGGAGTTGGACTGGGGCGCTGCCCGCTCCAGTGGTCCTCCAAGATCCGACAGAGAGAGAAGACCCAGAAGGGAGGAGCCCGATTTGGACTGGGGCTCGGCCAGAGCCACCTTTGAGCAGCCCAAGGGCGAGAGAGAGAGAGAGCGCTTCGGCGACCGGGAAAGACCCAAGCGGGAAGAGCCCGAGTTGGACTGGAGCTCGGCCCGCAGCGGAGCTCCCTTGCCCGCCAGGGAAAGACCCGCCAGAGAATTCCGCGAGAGAGAGTTCAAAGACACCAAGAAGGACGGCGACTTGGACTGGTCCAGTGCCCGTGGGTCTGGGTTGCGCCGCAGAGACGAGCGCAAGGACGAGAAGGAGTTTGACTGGAAGCGGGGGCAGGCCTTGCCACCTAAGACGCCCCGTGGTGCCGCCAAGCCGGCCAAGGCTGAAGCCAAGGACCTGTTCAAGCCACAGAAGTCGGTGTACGACGTGTTGGCTCTAGACGACGAGGGAGACGAGGAGACGGGGCTTGAGAGCGACCTCGGTGCGCTTTCCGTGGCGAAGTGACCACGCTTATAGACTGGTTGTAGGAATATACGTTAAGTGATAGACTCTGCACGTGACCGATACATGGAATAAGGTCACGTGCGCGCGGGTACTCAACAGGTTCGAAAGCTGGCAGTTTCGGGAGGGTTTCGGAGTTTCGGAGTCTCGGAGTCTCAGGAGAGTTTCGGAGTTTCGGAGTTTCGGAGTTTCGGAGTTTCAGGAGGGTTTCGGAGTTTCAGGAGGGTTTCAGATTTCAGCCAGTTCGACTNCGGAGTTTCGGAGTTTCGGAGTTTCAGGAGGGTTTCGGAGTTTCAGGAGGGTTTCAGATTTCAGCCAGTTCGACTGCATATAGCCGCGCGTTCTCGAACTCAACGGCGTCGTCTTTCAACTCTCTGTAATGTGCATGGTAATTCCCAAACAGGCAAGGCGGGTGTCGTTCCTGTTGCCTATTCCGGTAACTCAAGGCGAGAAGCGTACGCCTAGCCGCCCATCCACCGTGTCTCATTGGAAAGTGTGCTTGGCACTTGGTGCCGTGGGGTGGCTTGTGGTGCAGCATGCAGGTCTCCTACTCAAGTAAGCCGACCGGCTTCAGCGGCCACGAAGAAACCGGCACTAGTGCATAAATGCACTGCACGTTTCGAGTGATGGAGGTGTGTCAGAGTGATGGACGGAGGTGTGGTGTACAGGTCTCAGTTTTTGATGTACGGATCTTTTTGATGTACGGATCTTTTTGATGTACGGATCTTTTTGATGTACGGATCTTTGTGATGTACAGATGTTACGTGGTGTACGGGTGCAAGCTGCGTTTCTGCGGTTGATGCACCGACTTATTGCATATCATTGGCAGCCTATAACCGCTTTTTTTCGGCGTTGCGCACGGATGTACGGGTGCATATGCGGTGTACGGGTGTACACGGTCGCGGTGGTTGCAAGATCTAGACCCAGCTGCAATGTCGCGAAAGTAGCGTGCTTTTGCCTCTTTTAGGAAGGACAATTGGCGCCTTGCCGCGCCTGATGCGCTTGGATTGCGATCCCCGCGGGGTCACGTGCAGGCCCGGCAGGTCTCTGCGGCGGCGCAGAGTGAAACACGGCGGCGTTTCATCCGTGAACCGCATATTCAAGTGCTGGCGGCCGCGAGCCCACACACCAAGACAGAGCTGAGACAAGGTGCGCGCGAGCGCGTGCATGGGACGTGCCTTCCGCGCGGCGCATATGCAGGAGCTTCCGGATCCAAACCAAACCCACCTCGATTCTGGCGCCCTCGAATCTGGCGCCCTCGAATCTAGTGACGCTCGGTTTCTGCAGTACCGTCTGCCCTGTCTTGTGTCGTGCCCGTATGGCGCTGCTCCAGCAATAACTTCGGCAGCAGCACCCCATTCCGCCCATTTCCGCCGCCGGGCTAGACACGGCTTCATTTCCGGTGGTGCGTCCCCGGTGCCTGGTCCAGCTCGCGCGCTGCACATGGGCTGACCGGATCGCCTTTTCTGCACCGTCGCTCGCGGGTGCCTGAATTCGGTTCTTTTTTCTCTATTATTTTTTCAAGTAATTGCCTCTATTCTTTTTTCTTGTCCTCCCACCTCCACCATTGTGTCCTAAATTTATCTCCCACCTCCACTATTGTGTCCTAAATTTACTCCCCTCACCCCCATCCTCCACCGCCATCCTCCACCGCCATTCTTCTGTTTCCATCTTCGAACTCCATCTGAGGCTAGTGTATCCTCATTTTTCCCACATTCGCTTCTATATCCGGGAGAGCGCCCGCAAACCTAACCGCCGACCCCTGAGCGCCTTCACCCGTCAATCCCCGACCGCCTCCACCAAGCATAGCCTTTGCACGTGCCTGTTAGCTGTTAGCTGTTGTTAGCTGTTAACTGTTAGCTCAGTCTTGGATCAGAGTTCATCCTCATTGCGTGTTCATCCTCGTGTTCATCCTCATTGCGTGTTTGTTTCTGTTATTCTACCAAAGACTATTGCATCATGTTAATCATTATACCCCTTTTCTTGGGCTTGGCCTGGGCCGACCCTCTTGGCTGCTTCTCGGCCATCGACACAAGTAATGACATCGGCTTTCTCCAGTTCGGTACGCAGCTGAGTTGCAGCGAGGCCTGCAAGGAGTATCCGTTCGTGGCCATGCGAGATGGCGCTTACTGCTACTGTCTCAGCAGCATGCCGTCGCTGAACCAGGTGGCAGATTCCCAGTGTAACGTCAAGTGCAATGGATACGGCTCGGTCAATTGTGGTGGCTCCAATACCTTCTCCGTGTTTGCTGGTCTGGGCCAGGACACGGGGTCTGGGTCGAGTGCCGCAGGTGCGTCCTCGTCGCCCGCGGGCTCTTCTCTGGACGCCTCCAAGAGTCTGGCCAGCTCTAGTGCTTCGCTGGCCTCCTCTCAATCTTCCCTGGATTCTGCATCTTCCAGCAATGGCGACAAGTCCACCAGCTCGATCACCTCGGTGTCTTCTCCATCAAGCACTGGCACCAGCTCGCTGGAATCTGTCCTGTACAAGACCGTGACGCAAACCTCGGGCTCCGACTCTTCGGCTTCGGCCCCCCCCAGCCTGCGGCCTCTGCCCCAGAAAAAACTGTCCATGGGGCCCATCGTCGGTGGAGTTGTGGGAGGAGTGGCTGGTGCGCTAATATTGGGCTTTGCCGCATTCTTCTTGATCCGACGCCACAACAGCCGCGACGAAGACGACGAGGAAGAGTTTTACAAGAAGGGCGCCTCCGGAGGCACCCTCAACCGTGGAGTTTCGGGCAAGTCGCAAAAGTTCAACTCCGTGTTCGACATGCCCATGTCCAATCCATTTGTGCATCCATCGGACGAGTTTGCTGAGAAACGTGCCAGCGCGGCCGCTACCGATGCACTCTCGGATCCCCGGCTCAATCCCGTCATGTTGGGACGCCGTAGGCTCTCCGAGGGCTCGTTGGCTGACGAGGCTGACTACTCTCGCAAGATCTTGGGCGTGGCCAATCCATAGTATTTTAATATCAAGTGATCAATCAAGTCAAGCCTAGACTTGACGTAAACAGGAGGTCTAGAACTGATGTCTTGTATCTGCAGCAACTCGAACCACCAGGTAAGTCCAACAGCCTGCACACAAGCAAATACTACATGCAGGAACACTGGCGTGGGGCACGGGTGCGCGCCCTACAAAGTCTCCGTTTTCTCCCCTCTTGCCGCCCACCAATGACAAAGTCTATTCCCTCCTTCGAGAAACCCCTCCATGACGCGTTCCAAAAGACCTACCAGACGCTCCTGGAGCTCAAGAACAACAGAGACGCCTACATCAGCTCCAAGCAGGTCTACACCATCTACGACCGTTTTTTGCGGGACATCCACGAGCTCAGCATCGTCAGAAAGGACGAAGAGCTCAAGGGCATCACCTTGAACGTGCCCAATGCTGTGGATCTATTAATAGACGATGTTTGGCAGCTTCTCTCGCTCTCGTTCATGACCTGTGGCCTCACCAAGTTTGCGCCGGCCACTTACTCCTCTTTATCTACAGTGTACAAGCTTTTGACGCATTTGAAGGAGTGCAAAGTATACTCGGCGGAAGATTTGGACCCGATCAAGGCGCGGCTTGAAGAAATCCAGCAGATTATTGCCCAGCTGGACGAGAATAGCCAGGACGACGAAGTCGAGGATGGCATGCTCAACCACCGGCGCGAGGAGACGCTTCTCTTGCGTAACAAGTTGGCCAAGTGCTTGCGCGTGTATAAGGAGCTCGAGGACACGTTCCAGAAAATCCCCGCCGACTTGGAGGCCGTGTACTTGCAGTTGATTGCCGTGCGCAAGAGCCTCTTCAACTACTTGACCATCGACGCCAAGAACTACGACATGCTGGAGAAAATCAATGAGATCAAGGCCATCCTTAAGCAGATAGGTAAAGAGCGTGACTCTGCAGGAACGTTTGTCACGGTCCAGGGCACCGAGGACCAATCGGAGAGCGCCCAGATGGTGCTTAATGGTCTTCTCGACGACTGCCACAACCTCTTGAACGACCTTGATATCCAGCAAGACAATGGCATCTCCAGCCAGTTCGATACATTATCCTTGGAGGACGAGCAGCAGAGTGAAATCATTGCCAGCTTCAAGGAACTCTACACAGACTTGATCACCATAAAGCGAACCTTGGAGAACCTCTTGATCACCCGAAGATGGACGTTGCGTGAAACGGATTTGTACACGTATCAAAAATCGCTCAAGACCATTGACGACAAGCGAATGGAACTCAACAAGCTCATTGACCAGCGCAAGGGCGACGGCCGGCGCATGAAGAAAATCCAGCTTTTGGTGTTGTACCTCTTGAGACGGAACTACGCCTCCATATACAAGCTTTTGGAGAGTTCGGAGCCGGTTTCCGAATCTTTGCAGCCCATCCACAACCAGCTAACTACGGTCAGACGGTGCCTTTTGGAAATCAAGCGGGTGGACGGGCTCAACAATTTGCGCGAGTTGTTCCCGTTCCAGTTCAAATTGGCCTCGCTCGACAACCTAAGGCATGACGGCAAGTTTATTGTCAACAACCAAGTTCCCGAGGGTCAAGGCACACTTAATGCGCTTTTGGCCGAGTGCTTCGACATTGTGTATGAGTTGAAGATTGAGTTGGAGGAGAAGGAGGAGAATGAGGAGCTGGGGCCGGGTCACGGCCGTAAACTTGACGATGAAATCACCGATGAGGATGATAAGGAGTCGGACGATGAGGTGGAGCTCAAGCGCAACCGATATGCCGGCTTCAACGAGGCGGACTACGACGTGGTCAGTGAAAGTGCAAGCGACTTGTCCAATACCAGCGACTCGGAGTTTGAAAGCAACGACTACTATTGATGCGGAAAGCAGGAATACCCGCTGGCAACAAAAACCGTCAAGAATCGAATCAAAGCAACCACAACCGAAGTCACAAAACCGACAATGAACACAGAAAGTGAACTTCACACGACTAACGAACAGTCAAAGCACACTTTAGATCACAACTCGACTCAGTGCAGCACCGATTCGGTACGAACCTAGTACTAACTACACAATGAACAGAGGTCTCCATCTAGTGCAGCAAACTGTAATCTTACAGCATGGTACAAGGTGTGATCAATAAGCCGGTTCCGAGCCTCGTCCATCGAGACTGTCTACTCAAATGTAGTAAACCAAAGAATACCGTCACTCCCAGACTACCCTCTAACAATAACGAGGCTTACTCCATGACAACAGTTAAACCGAGCTACACCTACGGCCATTACGACAGTACAAGCGTTAGATCGAGGGTCAACGCTGATGGTCCTGGGAGATGCGTCAGCTGCAAACTACCCAATATCAATGTTTTGGCCATATGAAGACAAGAGAGATGAAGACAATCATGATATAAAACAATCAGAGCAATATCGAAGTGAACATTGACCTGGTCACCAAGTCACGTGGAACAAATGCCACAAGTTGTGGTGCCAAAGTCAAAAATACAAACTTGTTGCTACATCAGCTTCTCTGGATCAGTGCAAGAACTCACACTAGGCACCAGATGCAAGAGTCCAGGAGTCTACAAGGTATCTTGCATAGAAGTTTGAGAAGTCAGTATAACTTCTACACAAATAGTCGTATAACTTTGTTCTTGAAGAACATGGCGACTATGGTCTGAGTAACAGACGTGAATTATTCTCGAACACACGGTCCGCTGATCAAGGACACGGGAGTGGGAGGGGTTTCTTCGGACTCTTTCCGGCTTAACTCTTGATTAGTTCAGTTTCTCTCAGTGCCCTAGACTACACGTGAATTTGAGCACATCTAGACGCGGAGAAATAGCTTAGGAACGTGGAACATCCCAAGTTTGAAATCTGCAGACGGATAGTGCTGACGTTGACTGGAACGTGGGCCGAAGACGGGGATAGCCCCGTCAATCAAATGCGCGAGTATTGCACGACTCATCAGCATAACACCCACTCTGCTTTCATGGGTTTATCAGAGACCCTGAAATAGGCCCATCTCCACTTCGACAGTGAGCGCACCGGCCCGACCTCGAGAAGATGCTATGTTGGGTCTTATCTCTACACATTCGTTGTTAAAGCAGCCAAGTCCCAGGTAAGAATTGGCCAAATATATGCAAATTCTTGTCCTTACGGAATCAAGAAACATCTAAAAGTACTGAACAAACAATCTAACAGTGTATTCCTAATAGTGTACGACTCTACACGTCGCTTCTTAGTCATTTCTTCGAGTAGGTGCTAAGGCAAACGCGTCCTGATGTCTTGGCATTCTTAGTTTCCAGAGATAAGCCAGGGTGGTGGTGAAGTAGGTGGGGTTATCTACTCTAGGTTCAATACCATGTAAATTAAGGACGTAACATTATAAGAACGACAGTATCGCGGGACTGTCCGTCTAACAGAAAGGTGGGAACGAGCAGGCAGGTACTTGAGTGGAGGCAGTCTTTTTCCCAACTGTAAAGTGGTAAGTGGATACTTAACCCGCAATCAAGATACGTCACATTGGGGAGTACTTTGAGAGGTACAGTGAAACACAAGAGATGCTTCACCAGAGCTCAAAGACCACCTCAGGTGACTGACCAGGCAATTTAAATATCAGGTTGCCCACCAACCCAGCCTACTTTCGAGTCTTAGAGAGCTGGATTAAACTTGTGAACCTTTATCCTTTGAAAATAGCGCCGAGGTATTTATATTAATTCTCCGCGTGACTCCGTGGCTATAAGTTGTCATACTGCTGATGTACTCATCCAACCTGTCGACTGACCGTCTGCGTGACTCATAAGGCAAATATTCGAGCAAGCGACCCAAAAGAAAAAAGCCAACATGTCAGATTCCAACAGTACCACCAAGCTGTTGTTCTTGTAATGGACGTCCTTATATCATGGTATGTATTGAACAGACGAGAACTCCCTGGCTAATCCAAGGGGAGGAAAACCTCGCTCTTATATACACTGGGTGTATGCAACCCTGCACGAACATGAAACATGTGCACGTTATATGCAGGAGTTACCCGTCCCCCTTGCATCTCAGTATCCTAATAGGAATACCTACTGATTTCTTTACCTACCTACTGATTTCTCTACTTACACCTACCTCTACTTACACCTACCTCTACTTACACTTTACCTCACCGTAGATTCTTTGGATTGGTACTCGGTAAGGTTTCTGTTGATTCGTCGACAAGGACCCGGTTCTTGTACAGACTAATGCTTGGTGTTCGGCTTCAGAGCTCTCAGACAACTGACAAACGCCAAGCAGACAAACCCACGATAGCTTCCTCTGGCACGAGCAGTGCCGGCACTTTGGATGATGAGACCGTCGTTTACTGGTCTCTGACAGTCCCACAGTCAAACAGTGCATCTATCCAAAGTCAAACAGTAGCATCTATCCAAAGGTCGTGCGATGCTCATCTCATACTGTACTGACCTACCTTACCTCCCTTACCTACTCCTACTCCCTTACCTACTCCCACTCCCTTAATATACCTGACTGGCACTACACTCTACCCACACTATAGAAGCCTTTTAGTATAGTGCACACTGCCCTCACCTACTAACAATAATACACACAGTGTATACTATTACAAAGTGCAGCTGAGCTATCACCTTAGACCTTATCTAACCTTACCCACATCTGTACTTACATCTTACATTCTTACATTCTTACATTCTTATTCTTACATTCTTACATTCTTACATTCTTACATTCTTACATTCTTACATTCTTACATTCTTACATTCTTACATTCTTATATTCTTATCTTAGTATTCTTATTCTTAGTATTCTTAGTATTCTTATTCTTAGTATTCTTAGTATTCTTATCTTAGTATTCTTATTCTTAGTATTCTTGTTAGATTCTTCGATAACGTTTGGTACTTTGTCAATCAGTATATTTGTTCGTTGATGCCTCCTTACAAGGGGAATCCCGGGGTCTATATATAGGCGAATCGCTCGGCATTCGGCTGTTCAAATGCCGTGGTAGAGCCCATTATTACTCCCATGTCTCCCTTCCAGAAGATTCCATAAGGGAATCTTCTTTGTTAG